>JAVSBS010002369.1:0-29608 GCA_033124195.1 Coracias cyanogaster | reverse complement strand
CCGTCCCTTCCCTTCCCTTCCCGTCCCTTCCCTTCCCTTCCCTTCCCACGTCCTTTCCTATTCCTGGTGATGTTTAATGATTTTTATGTGTCAAGTACTATTGAAAAACATTTAACATTCTAGAGTTCATTTAATTGTGTCCAGTCTACCAATCATACAGACAACCTAAATGGGATTTAAATCAAAAGTGTGATTCTTAGTTGCTACCCTGCCTCATCCTGAGTCAGAAAGAGAACATGG
Organism: Coracias cyanogaster; assembly: GCA_033124195.1. Classification (NCBI taxonomy): domain Eukaryota; kingdom Metazoa; phylum Chordata; class Aves; order Coraciiformes; family Coraciidae; genus Coracias; species Coracias cyanogaster. Next base: position 29,368 of record JAVSBS010002369.1, on the reverse strand, counting down.
AGGGGAGAGCCTGGCATTGGTAAGGTACACAGCTGGGCTTTCAACATCTGCTACAAAGACCAATAATTAAGTTTACCTTCAGAAAGCAAAAAAGCATGAGTATTTTTTGTGATTTCAATTACATTTGATGCCCCAGTGTTTTACTCTTTATTACATAACCATCTACCCTTTTTTTTTTTGCTATTTTTCAGGACACATAAAACAATTCTGGGACTTTAGAACCAGCTGATACTTCAACTATTACTTTGATAAGCTGTCTAAAGACATTTCAGGCATACATATATATATACACACCCACCCTCCCCTCAAAATAAATAAGCCTGTCAGGTTCAGAGAGATGCCTGACTGTTGTCTCCTTATTTTCACATGTAGGTTTTATATAACATCTTCATCGCCTTCACCCAGATGCACAGATATGAAGAAATTGAATCCATCGATGTCTTGGCTGGCTTTGCTCGTTTCTTTGTGGTGGGGCTAGGTGGTGTGTTGTTTGGCATCGTCTTTGGATTTGTTTCAGCGCTCATGACTCGATTTACCCACAACGTTTCTGCTATCGAACCTCTGCTGGTCTTCATGTTCAGCTACCTGTCATATTTGTCCGCTGAAACTCTTTACATCTCAGGCATTTTGGCGTGAGTATCCCTTAAGGCTTTTTGGATGCGCTTTTGAGGGAAGTGGCATTGTTTTGAGAAGGTGATTTTCTCGGGGTTGGTACAGTACAGGCATTTTTTAGCCTCTGGCCTAGACATCACAGTAGACGGCTTCTAAAGGATCTGGAAAATGCAGTGGTAACTAGGAAAAGCAAACCCAGCAACAGTGTAGGCATAGGTGTACTACTGAATAGCGCTTACCTGCTCTGAATTTTTGTTAGATTTTTGCCAGTTGGAGAAAATACTGCAAGCTGTGGGTAAAATGAATGGTAAAATGAGTAGTGCTGCCACCATCTGGCTGCTACCTCTGCTAAGATCAGCTGAGTGAGAGAAAGATTTGATAGTAGATCAGTGTATGTATTTATTTCTAAGTAGCATCACCATCATCAGACTACAAGAGAGATGAAAAGTAATGGGCATGGAAAACAAAGAATATCTGAGTTCTTGCTTTTGTATAAAGCTGTGAGCAAAAGCTCTAACACAGTTTACTGGAATTACACTTGAACTGAAACTCGGCAAAACCTGTCAACTAAGAAGTTCAAGCACATATGCATACATATATTCATGTATACGGATATTGATAATCATGTTTTGATGTGACCCAGGATAGCTTGATACTGCTGTAATGGTGGGCGGGAACTTCCTTCAAGTGCTGTGCTCACCGCAGAGAGAAAGCTGGCAGGTCTATCAGCCACAGTAAATGAGGAGAGGGTAAGTCCTGTGGGAAGGAAAGAGGATGGTGACAGGAAAGGAGTCAAAAGAGAAAGGAAGAAAAAGGGGTGAGAGTGAGAGACTACAAAAAAACTGCTAGTAAGTGAATTTCAAAGATACCACACCAAACACACCGTCAGCAGGGTGATGGTAGTAAATGCTCCAGCTAGTGCTGCTGGCTGCTGCAGCCTCAGTGCCCAGGTGGTGGGTGACAGCAGCCTTACATGGACTGTGTTGGCTCTGCGCTTGCACACCCAGTCTTACAGGCCCTGGTGCTCCAGACAGTAATTCCCTTTACTGAGGACAAAACAGTTTAAAACTAACAAGCTGTTGATGTCCAGACAGCTGCATTTACTCACCCCAACTTGTCAAACCCTAATTTCATAAAATCATGGAATAGTTTGGGTAGGAAAAGACCTTTAATGGTCATCTAGTCCAACCCCTCTGCAACGAGCAGGGACATCTTCAACTATATTAGGTGGCTTAGAACTCAGTCCAGCTTAACTTTGAATGTTTCCAGGGATGGGACAACTACTACCTCTCTGGGCAACCTGTTCCAGTGTTTCACCAGCACCACTGTAAAAAATTCTTCATTATGTATAGCCTAAATCTACTCTCTTTGAGTTTAAAACCATTACCACTTGTCCTATTGCTACAGGCCCTACTAAAGAGTTTATTCTCACCTTTCTTATAAGCCCCCTTTACGTACTGAAAGGCTGCAATACGGTGTCCCCAGAGCCTTCTCATCTCCAGGCTGAACAATCCAAGTTTATTCAGCTTCAGAGCAGAACTCGCTTTATGAAAACAACCTTTGCAGGATGGCCCTGGGAGGCAATGTTTGAAAATTGAACTATATTAAAGAAGTATTTAACTATATTAAATAAGTATTAGACAGGTGATACATTTTTTTTTTTTTAGCGATTAGATGAAGCAGACAAGCCTTGTACTATGTTTTGCATAACCAGTACATTTGCTCTGACTGAAGTGACTGGTGACTTTAGTTGAGCTGGGTTAAACTTGCTATGTAGTGAGCACTAATAGCATGTGGATCCTTTCCTACCTGCACTGCCCAAAATACTGTTTCCCTGCCTATTCATTACACTAGACTACATAGCTCTTCAATTCTTTTGCTTCTTATTTTCATTAGAGTGTTGAAATTATTAGTAATAAAAGAATGTTAATATAATTGGGATTTATTATTCTTACTGCTTCATTAAGGAAATTACTGCTTGTTTTAGGGATGGAAACTTATTGTCACCCTTCTGAATTATTGAGGAATTCATTCATTTTTCACTTGAATCATGAAAGTCTATTATGCATGTGTCTCTGAAAGTCAACAGTATGAAACATTAATGCCTAATGGCCTTGTCTTAGAGTGTCCTTGGACCTGCTAAATGCCTCAGCTCCACCAGAATACCCTTGAGATTTCTTCAGTGGAAATTAAATGAGCAGAAACTAGATGAAGGGTTATTTAACAAACAGTGTTCTCTGAATTCACAAGTTTAGAAAAATATCAAGCCCCCAAAGATAAAAATAATATCAGTAGAAACTAGATAGATGATGGAATCTGTTACTAGCATAGCACTCCATCTATTACCTATGACTATGGAAAATGAAGGGAGGAAGAGGAAACCCCCACCAGCAGAGCTGCTCAAAGACTACTGCTGCTGATGCCTCTGAAGCAGGCTCTAGTCTCCATTAACAGTTAAGAGGTGGAAAACATCCTTTTGCTTCCTTAGACATATTCCCCATACCCTGGGTAACTAAAAGGAGGGAAGAGCACCTCTGTAGGATAACTGCTGCACAACAATGGGCTGCTGTGGTTGGAGAGTCACTGAAGCTTACCTTGGCCCTGCTAATCTGCCAGCCAGCTGGCAGGGAGCTGCCTGGAGCTTTGGACCCATCATAGGACTACCACCATGTTCTCCCAGCACCATCTCAAAAGAGAAGGCCACTAAGAGGCAGGTTATATTCCTCTAACCAATCCATCCGTAGGCTGGTACAAACCAGACTTGCTCTTTGTTTGAGACTCAAATATTTGGTGCTTGGTGGCTGTGTGTTAGGCATTCAGGATAAAATGGACTTTGAACGGGAATGTGATACACTCACTTCCTTGTCAGGAAGGCTGACTGGTTTGCTTCCTTTTTCCTGTATGCAAAATGGATTTGTAAAGCTGAATGAAGATGCTCTTCTATCTAATGAAATAGGTAAAGTTACTGAAGAAATAAAATGCTCCCTGATATTAGGAATTTCAGAGGCTGGTGATGGAGAGTGCCGTTAATGAAGGCTGAGGTTGTTCTTAAATGAAAACAAGAACAGGTTGTGGCTTATCTCTGTTGTTTTGCCTGGTACAGGATGACAGCATGTGCAGTGACAATGAAAAAATACGTGGAGGAGAATGTTTCTCAGAATTCCTATACCACAATAAAATATTTCATGAAGATGCTAAGCAGTGTCAGTGAGACCCTGATTTTCATGTTCATGGGAGTGTCTACAGTAGGGAAAAACCACGAGTGGAACTGGGCCTTCATTTGCTTCACTCTGCTCTTCTGCCTCATTTGGCGGACACTGAGTAAGTCAGCCTTTGCAGGCAACCTTGTCTGAACCTCTAAGAGAAACTCTTTGGTGCAAAGGGGTGTTAGAACAGTCTGTCCAGACCGGCATAACCAGTTTAATAAAGAATTTACTAGGCTTATGTTACTGATAAGTTAATTTCATGAATATACACGTGGAGAACAAGGTGGGGGGAAAGCCCCAAACAAATCTGAATGCCAGTCTCCAAGCACAGACTTTATGATTAGGTGAGAATTGAGTATTTTAAGCAAAATTAAAATATTACTATGATTATGCCTATATAGAGGCTCATAACTGAGTTAACTATATGCCCTTCAGTAAGTGGACATCATAATTATTCCATCATACACTGTAATTAACTTACTAATTAGATAATGTACATCACCACACTTCTAGTGCTATAACACTACAGGTCCTGGGCCAGCAGTGCTGAAGGCATTGAAAAGAGGGAAGGTGAAAATTAGCAGAGATAGGTCACTGAACAAGGACTCTGTTTCCTTCCTCATACCACATCTAGGCCAACCACGCTATGCTAATGCTCCTCACAAGTCAAGTCTGAAGTTTCAAGCTGCTAGAAAAGAGTGCCGGTTTGAAATTACTCCGTTTCTACACACAGTATCTCCTCATTCCTGCAAAAGCCTCATACTTCCTAATCTATGATACTGGGATTCCACCAACATGGGCAGATTATAGGTGATGGCACATGAGCTGTGGGACACAATTTCTCACCTTTTCCAAATGCCCAGGGTGGGTTGACAATAATGTTGAAAAACCAGTAGTAATAAGGTTAGTGGTGTTCTGCAGGTGGTAGCAGTCCCATCAGACTTCTCATATGAGCTGCTCCTGTGCCTGTTTGCCAGTTTACTGCAACTGTAGAAGCAGATAGGCAACACGTTATCTTATCCCTCATCTACTAGTACCTTCTAGTCAAACATTCTAGCTGACATAACAAAAGAAGAAATTATCTGCTGGGTCAGGCCAATCATCTAGTGGTGTCTTCAACAGAGCCTGCAGGGGGTGCTAATTGAGGAAGCTTTGTAAACCTGGCCACTTTCTAAGCTCTGTTCACCACCTACCTTCACAGCATCTACAGTCATTTTGTTAGGGATGTGAGAGGGTAAACTCCTTGCCTATGCTCTATAGGGATCTGTTTTGGACCTATTGCCCACGAGTTATGCCATCCCTTTTTTGAACCTGAATACTCTATTCTGCATCAAGTTAAGTTACAACTGCTGCAACAGAAAGCAAATGCATTTACTCCCAGGGAAGTGATGAATTATGGAACACATCCTACTCAGCCACTATTATTTGTCACTTTAGTTAAAAATATGAGTGAATGATGCCTTTGTAATGAAAGATGTTTTGGAAGTAGTACATGAGTGGACCAAAAATACAATTATGCAGGCAACCTTATTTCTGACATTTTAAAATGAAACTTTTTCTGAATATCTGAATTTGCCTTCTTAAAAACATCCTTCTTGAATTTCAGTAGGATTTTTCAGAGTAATTTGTGTTTTTAAAGAAAATGAGAAATCCAATATTCCATCAGGTGGCCTTGGAGGACATATTCTGAGCGTGGAAATTTAGGCACCTATCTTGACTGAGTTACTAGGTTAGTTCCCCCATGCTTAATTTGTAATCAAAGAAGGCCCCCCTGGAGCATCCTGTGGAGCAAAATCTACACTGGGCACATGCCATCACCTCTTCCAGCCTCCAGCCCTTGTCTGTATTTTCTTCTATGGTACTGAGGAGGAACAAGACCTGTCAGGTGATTCATCAGGGCCAGCTGTGCCCTGAAGGGAAAGGCAAAAAGGAGTTGAGAGGAAAAGGCAAGTGATAATTGCTGCAGACTGGTTGATGAATCAACTGGAGAGTATGCTTTGTCTTCTGTACCACTCACAAAGAAGGAAGAAATGTTTGAAAATTGAGGGCAGTCTTAACTGTAGTGACCATGAGACTGTGGTTGATAAGATCCTGAGAAGAGTGAGCACACCGACATACAGCAGCATTACAAAGAGCAGATTTTGGCCAGCTGAAGTGGTTGATAATGTGGGAAGAAAACTGGCTGGACCACTGGACTCAAAATACTGGCCTAGCTGGTGACTAATGGCATCCCTCAGGGCTCCAATATTGGTTTAATGTCTTCATTTATCACCTAGAGGATGGAATGGAGTGCACACTGAGCAAGTTTGTCCAAACTGCAGGGAGCAGTCAATATTCTGAATGACTTCTATTCAAAGTGACCTGGAAAGGCTGGAGAAATGGGCTCATGACTTACATGTGGGTTGGAATAATACTCCATGCAACAGTATAGACTTGGAGTCTAGTAAGCAACTCTGCAGAAAAGGACCTGGCCTTGTAGACAACAGGTTGAACAAAAGGCAGAATTACATCCTTGTAACAACAAAGGCCAACTGTGTCCTGGGCCACATTAGCAAGTGGGTAGCCAGCAGGTCCAGTGAAGAGTTTTTTCCCCCCCTCTCTTCAGCAATGGTAGAAATGTGTGCTGTGTCCAGAGCGCTCTCTCCCATTCTGGACTCCCCAGTATAGGAAGGATATGGAGGGTCTGTATCAAGTCCAATAGAGGCCACCAACCTAGCTAGAGGCTGGAGTACTGGACGTACAAGGAGAGTCTTGAGAATGCTGAGTCTATGCAGCCTGGGGAAGATATGGCACAGGAGAGACCTTATTAGTTTCTACAAGTACCCTGTCAGAGAAGAGAGAGAAGATGGAGACAGGCACTTCTCAGAGGTGCACAGCAACAGGATAAGAGACAACAGACACAAGCTGGAACATGAGAAATTCTGATTAGACAGATGGAACCCATTTCTCAAAATGGGGGTGTTCCAATATTGTATCAGTGGCCCAGCTCTCCATTCTTAAACGCATTCAAGACTTGACTGGAGCTTTGAGAAACCTAATCTGATTAGGTCTGCTCGAGTAAAGACTTGAACTAGATGACCTCTCCAAAAGTCCTTTCCAGCCTACAGGACTCTGAGTCTAACATTTGGAACCAGCTAAGTGTTGACATCAAACATCCCAGATTAAGGTACTATTTCTTAAACCTCTCAGGTGGCTTATCTCTCAGTCAAAAAGAACGCAAGAGCAGGAAGAAGATAATGGCTTAACTCTCAAAACCCATACACATTTCAAGACCTTTGATTTTTAAGCCCAGGAGCCCTGGAAGAAGGCATTTAACCAGAGGAAAAAGAGGAAAGGGGAAACCTGTGAAGGTTCAAGTACGTGCATCTGAACAGCTCTGTTACTTAGGGATGACACAAGTACTCAGCAGTAGAGGTGATACGATTCTTGTGGATTGAGAGTAAAAATAACTGAATATTTTCTTGCTAATCTTGGACTAAGCACGGCCTGTAAGTTTTTAAAGGCTTACTTTTGGATTCTGTTTTGGAATATCCTTCCAGTCAAGACAGGAAAAGGGCTCTCCTGTGCAGCTGTTTTGCTGCCACATGCCCATCCTTCTTTCAAACACCAAGGGGAGTCCTAGAGCTTTCCAGAGAAGGCTGAAGTATTTTCCGCTAAAATTGTTTGCTAAAATGATTACATCATTTTCTCTGAAGCTTGAATAAAGAGAACGGTCCTGAGGGTGATACCTTACATACACAATTTCAGTCCGAAAAGCTGATGTCTAGCATAGTTATAAGTAGACGAAAAAGGTCTCATACAAAGGGCTATCCAGCAACTACATAACAAGATACTGCTGCTGGCCTTACCTAAAATAATCCATTGAGTTTATCAGTGACAGTTGTGTAAAATAACAGTAGTAATTATCAGCATTTGTCAGTTTTTACTTCAGTAATTTTATAGTTCCCACACAAAACATAAGATACAGCTTTTTTATGGAAGATGAAGAAGATTAAATCAAGCAAATTCCTAAATGTACTCTATAAAGAAAAGCTGCAGTCGTTGCACAGCCACAGACTGTCTGATTAAATTTAACTTTTATTAAAAGAGAAATTAAATTTGGGAAATAAACAGAGAATTAGAGACACAATATATCAGAGGATTAAAAATTAAAATGCTATTACTCTTTGCCTTTCAGTGAACCTGTCCACAGGACTTGTTGGTAAAGCACTGTTCAAACAATTTGGGCAGATACTGTGCAGAAAACAAGAAACATTGCAGAGAAAAGCACAGGAAGATCTCTCATCCAGTGGTTTGTGTTGTCTCCAGAACACTTTGGAGAAGAACTGTGCCACATAAATATAGAAAGTAAATATTTCCCCCGAATCTCACTAAACTGCATAAGTGCATTTAAACCGCATAAGATAATTTAAGTCCTGAAACAGTTAGGAACCACAATCTTTTCTAGATCATTTCACACAAAACAGATTCAGCAGTTGGTCAAAGAAAAACTACAAGAACCCAAAATAGAAAAGTCTGTCAACAGCTGCCTGAGCTAAGATGTCATTTTGTTTGAAATATTTTCCTTTTCTCTTTGATTAATAATAGTTCTGTTTTCTTTCCCTTCCCTAGGTGTATTTGCTCTCTTCTACATCAGTAACAAGTTTCGAACATATCCCTTCACCTTTAAAGATCAACTCATTATTTCCTACAGTGGCCTTCGAGGAGCCAGCAGCTTCTCTCTTGCATTCTTGCTTCCGGTGAATCTTTTCCCGAGAAAAAAATTGTTCATTACTGCTACTCTTGTAGTTATATATTTCACTGTGTTCATCCAAGTAAGTGTTTTTCTTAATGGATTGCTTTTGTGTAATAGAGGTGACTGAAAGCTTCACAGTGAAGATTGCATTGAATTTACTCTTAGACTTGGACAAGCTATTGTATTTTATGGCCAGATTTAGCACTGAATTGTGTAATTATCCTTTCAGGGCTTTTTAGGTATTATTAAATAACATTTTCAGAAAGTCTGTATTGAAAACTTCTGTCTTTTAAAATATTCAGGGAGAAGGGCACTTTGTGTCCAAAATTAAGAAGCATTTTAACTTTACACTTCAGCACAGAATAATTCTCTACTAGTGGTATATTTCAAACTGAACAGAAAACAATATGTCTATTCTATGAAGGATTTTGCATTTCTTACTTTTATCTTCATTCATCTTGGAGACCAAATGAGAACATTATGGTTTCAAGATTGCAAGAACCTCACAAAGATAATGTTTTCTCTCAAGTGAGTGCTGTTTTGAAGAAGGTTGGTTGAGTTTTAATCCTCTCCTGTAGCTCTCCATACAAGTAATAGATCATTCTTGTGTCTAAGACACAGCTTCCCTAACTGATTAAAATTAAATCCTTTTGCTTTCTTTCTGGGCTGTTTTGGGTTTTTTTTGGCATTTGTTTTTGCTTTTTTTTTTTTTTTCTAAAATATAATTAACATTTCAATTAATTGTTCCAAATGCAGGGAATCACAATTGGACCATTGGTCAGATATTTAGATGTTAAAAAGACCAACAAAAAGGAGTCTATCAATGAAGAGATTCATGTGCGAGTAAGTTTTTTATATCAGTAGCTGGTATTCTAAAAATAAGAGAAAGGGTGTTCCAAAAGAGCTGGACAGAGGGAGGCAATTCCACTGACATGCAGTGGATTTGGACAGTGAATGCTTTTAAACAGTTTAGAGAAAACCTTACGCATAATTTTCTAAAATATATCTCATTTATATTCATAGTATCATATTATAATATTCTACCACAAGTGTCATGGTGTAGCAGGGCCCTTGTTGATATGTGTGACCATGTGAGGACAGAAACATAAAACTAGCATTTACCAAATGCACTCCCCTTCCTTTCCAGCTAGATTTGTCAGATACCATTTTTGCCATCTTTTAACTGGTTCTATGACACCTTAAAAGTCTTTAATCAAGTTTTATTGAACTCAGATGAGTTGAACCATTGGCCTGCAAATTTAGTTTCAAGTTATTCTGAGTAATGACCTTTTCTCTTCTCAAACATTTGCTTTAGCTCTCAAATTACTGTTATACAGAAAGCTGCTCAGACTGACTTAACAACACTAGACAAAATATATGCACATTTCATTTACAGTATGGGGAATATATCTGAAGTTAACAGAAACACTGTGCCTTAAAATTAAGCACATGCAGAGGCATTAGCAAAATTAGAGCATCTCAACTGACTTGATTTTGAAGTGCATTTAATTCTTCCTATTCCAAACTTTACACTTAACCTTGAAAGGAATTTATGTTTAAAAGCAACAATTATGACAATATGTATATAAGAATTGGATATTTTAATTTCTGTTTCTCTAATACTAGAAACATGCAAAAGATTACTGAAAATCCTGGTGGTTAGCAGTGATGGATTTACCAGTCTCATGACAATCTGTAAAATTGTTAGAGGACTTGGTCAAAGCAAAGGTTAAGGTGTAGGGTAAATGGCCCTGTGCCCCTCTCAGGGAGGTCACAGATGGAGAAAGGAAACTTGCTGACAGAACCAAGAATTCAGTTTTTGGTCTCTGTAGACAAAGAGGACCAGACAGTTTGGATGCTCAGTACCATCTTCCATTGGACATAGTCCTTTACTTGGGCCCTTATATTGCTGGGTGATGGTGAGATGATAGCGGACTGACAGACCTGTCAACTCTATCAAAATATTGCCACTGCAGCCAAGCATAGGAACTGCCGTAGTGGGATATTTGCCTTGATTTTTAGAGAAATGTAGATGCTTTCAGAATTAACTCATACCCTCCAATTAAAAAAATCTCAAAATCCTGTCAACAATTGTACGTTTGTGGTGACATTATTTTCTCATAATGGCCACTTAAAATTTTTCCATGTTTGTTTCTCTAGTTGATGGATCACTTGAAGGCTGGTATTGAAGACATATGTGGACATTGGAGTCATTATCAGCTGAGAGATAAGTAAGCATCTCTTATTGCAGCCTACTATAATAAAATAACCTATCTGTCATGTAAAATGCAATAGGTAAATAGAATAGGAAATCAATCTTGTGCCACATAAAGCTAAAATAGCATGAAAATACTGGGGATGGGTACAATATCTCTTTTTAAAAAGAGCACTGAGTAACCATTATCTCTTGGGAGTGCAGTGCCATATATTACCCGCTAAATTGCTTCTGCACAAATAAGCAAACAGAAAATAAGCCTTCTGAAAGAAAAACATAACACAGGAACTCATGCTGCAGATGTCAGCCTGCACACATTGCTTTGGCATAAGTCTTAGGTATATGGCAGTGATCCTTTAAGTCTGGATTTAGAATGGAAGCTACATAAGGTGTTAGCACTTCAATGAGTTTTGCTGTAAGCCTCCACAGCAAATATGATCCCTTGTTGGTGAGTACAGATTCAATAATAATTAGTAATCTATTCTTACATGTCTTTGTTTTCAGTAATATTTGAAGTAAGTGTACTGAAAGTTAATGGTTGAATTTATATATCCAGCAGTATAAACAGATACTTTCAAGCTGCTCCTCACCTAGAAATGCAGGAACTATGTGTTGCCTTCTATAAGATGAGGTGGTTTTGTGAAGCTTTTGTGGATATTCCAGGCACTGCCCAGAAGAGACAGACCTGCCATTCTGAGCTACCTTTTTCTTAAGGGATCCCTGTGTTCATGTTGGCCACTATTGCAGCATATGAAGGAAGTGTGGGGAGGGACTAATCTTCCTTTTCAACAAACATTGTATTATGATGCCTTGGCTTAAAAAGTTATCCATTAGGCTATGCCTAGACTTCTCCTGGAGCCTCTTGTCTCACCTGTCAGCACTGTGCCCCAGTAAACCAGCTGGCAGTCTGCTGGAACATGTGGTAACACTTTTCATAACTGGGTTTCTCCCTGTGGAAACCAGGAATTAAGAGTGGGTAGAGGCAGCTGGTTTGCACCCAGTTCTTGTCCTAACAGGGATTAACAATGTACCTAGGTCACGTACCTTGACCAAGAAGCTAAAATGTCCTCTTGGCTTTCCCAGTACAGAGACAACTTTAGGACATCCATTAGGATCAAACTGCTACCTGCGAAGTTAATAAGCTAAACAAATCCTCTTGGAGCAGTAATTCCACTGAAATAGCTGAATTTCCACATATCAATTAGAAAATGTTATTTCCCCTTATCTCACATCTACCCAACAGCTATGAAAAGATAACTTTGTCCAAACTAGTATAAATGTAGTGTTTCGGTTCAGGGGCAGATTCAAACAACATACTATGTGAAAGCATTTAATGTAAGAAGATTGTATTAAAAGGTATTCCCTAGACTTATCTTAGTGACTTTAAAGACCTTTAGCATATGTATATCAGAATTAATTACCTAAGAGATGACACTCTAGGAGGCTTTCTGTTATACAGAAAAACATAAAAAGCTCTAATCCCAGTGGAAACTTTTGTATACCTATCTCTGCTATTCACATGTAAAAACTAGCTTTTGTTAAGAAAAACTGTACAAATTCTGTAGTGCTTTTCCTAGCATTGTGGAACACATTACCTTCTGGTGGTAAACTGTTCTTTTCAAAGAAACATAAGAGGATTTGCTGTTGTTCTGCTAAATGTCTTGCCTGAAAGCACATACCTGTTCCAAAGCACACACACGCATTCACATTCAAATTATGCCATGCATTAGCAATATTTTACAATCTTCAGCATGTGAGCACATAGTATTTTGTGGTCCATTCAATTTCTCTGTTATTCAGAATACAAAGAAATGTGTTTTCTCTGCTCTAATTGTCAGGATTCAAAATTGTCAGCAACATAATGGGCCCAAACTACTGTAACTGCTGGGCCATTTAGAGCCTCATTGGTGACTGGCTGAATAGGCCAGGATTACTGTAAGAGCAGCTGCTGCTGTTATGCCCTACTAGAATACAACATTTTTACAAATGCGAGGAGACTGGCCATATTCTGTCCTGACAAATGTAGCGGTGTTATATGCAAACACACACACAGCCCTCTTTTTTGCTCTGATTGCAGCTTGTTTCATTCTTTTGTCTGCTGGGTTTTGCAATCTCTGTGGACCAGTAGACCATACCAAATGTCCCACTAAAGGTCTTCGCTCACTAGGCCTTCAGGAGTCCACAGGTGTCTCCAATTCAGTTTCCACCAATGAATTATATATATGTGCATTTGAATGAAGATCAGCTTGTACCACAGAAATAGAACCACATTTCCTTCTTTACACTTTGATCTTAATATCTCTTTTGCAGATTTAAGAAGTTTGACAATAAGTATTTGAAGAAAATCTTAATTCGGGAACACCAGCCTAAATCCAGCATTGTGTCACTGTACAAAAAAATGGAGATAAAACTGGCCATTGAGATGGCTGAAAGTGGCATGAAAATTTCAAAATCATCCACAGCTTCTTTACAGTGAGTACTTACCTCCTGACCCTTTGCAGAGTAGGGACAGGAAGGAAGGGGACAAAAATGAGGAAATACCAAAGGCATTTTATGACTTCAATAGAAATACAAGAGAAAAAAGACAGTTATGAAAAGTGAAGCTGCTGTTTTATGCTGACAATTTGGTGCTCATCATATTTACACTTTGGGTCTTTGTTCGCAGTGGAAATTAAAACCAGGGACACTTTCTGTTTTTCTTCAATGGTGGGCAGTTATGAAGAGGGATCATGAGTCTGGCACAGAAGCCACTCTGGCTACTTTAAAACACAGCAGTGGTTCAAGGTGACCATACTTGTTACTTAGTTGGCCCATGGGTTCTGCTTATCACTGCTAGGTGCCTAGAGACATACAGGAGAGCTTAGAGCACAGGTCTGACTCCATTATCCCAATCAAAATTTTTTTCTGAGAGCAGATTTCCTTGTAGCATTTGCGATTTTTTCTACTTCAGTTTGCAGTCCCTCAAACTGTCTTGCCACGTTTTGGTACTTCCATACCAAATTAATCCAATCAAACTTTGAGAGTACCCTGAGTAGAAGGACTTGGGGGTACTGGTTGATGAAAAGCTGGTCATGAGCTAGCAATGTGCCAGTGCAGCCCAGAAAACCAATCACATCCTGGGCTGCATCAAAAGAAGTGTGGTCAGCAGGTTGAGGGAGGTGATTCTGCCCCTCTGCTCTGGTGAGACCCCACCTGTAGTGCAGCATCCAGCTCTGCAGTCCTCAGCAGAGGATAGACATGGATCTGTTGGAGTGAGTGTAGAGGAGGGCCACAAAAATGATCAGAGGGATGGGAACACCTCTTCTATTAGGAAGACAGAGAGATGGGGTTGTTCAGTGTGGAGAAGAAAGGCTGCAGGGAGACCTGATTGTGGCCTTTCAGTACTGAAAGGGTGCTTACAAGAAAGATGGGAACAGATTTTTTAACAGGCCCTGTAACAATAGGACCAGAGGTAATGGTTTTAAACTAAAAGAAGATAGATTCAAACGAGATAAAATGAATAATTTTTTTACAATGAGGGTGGTGAAATACTGGAACAGGTTGCCCAGAGAGGTTGTGGATGCCCCATCACTGGAAGTGTTCAAGGCCAGGTTGAACTCTGGGGTTCTGAGCAACCCAATCTGGTTGGAGATGTCCCTGCTCATTGCAAGGGGGTTAGACTAGCTGATGTTTAAAGGTCCTTTCCAACCCAAACTATTCTGCGATTCTATGACTCTGTGAAACAGTAATGGAACTTGGCATTAGACAGACCAGGGGAAAAAACTAATGGGATCTCCAGAGACATCACTGAGGGAACTATCCTCTAGGAGACAAATCTGTACAAATCTTCACTTCTGTATAATTTAACTGCTGTGTATGTAGTTATCCTCACCTTGTAACCCGCTGTCCAGAGTGTGGTATTGCTAATGGCACTTGCCTCCATAAACTCTTCCCTGGGCTCCTGCTGGCCACTGTCGCTGCTACTGCCTGCTCTCTGCCGCTGCATCCTTCATCCCCTCTCCATTTTGCAGCAGCCTCTGGCAGGACCCAACATATTTTCTTTTTTGAATGTCATCTCAACTTATAACACAAAGTCCAAATACCAACTGGACATTAAATTAAAAAGGTCTCTTGAAACTTTGGCTTAATCATGTCAAAATTCATCTGTTTTTTTAAAACTGATGCAGCGTAAGACCTAGCCTTTTTCTTTCTGAGTAATTCTCTGGTGAACGGATGATATTAAAAAAGATTGAGTGTCTGTCAGGCTCCTTTCTGTCTGCTGTATTCCCTTCACTGTTCTGAGCCAAGAGAAAATGCGCAATGTTGGTAGAGAATCTATGGCAATCAAACCACATTTCTCTTCTTTTCTTGAGGGAAAGTGAAAATAAGATGAATTGCTTCAGCGTAGTTCAGAAATTGTCTCCTGAGCTGAGAATTTAGATTGAAAAATATTCTATAAAAACCAGCTGATTTGATGGACTAGTTTTTGCCAGCTCTGCCCTTGGCTGTAATTGAATTTTACTGTGCATCAACCTCTGATGCACAGGTTCTCCTACTAAGACAGCTTTTTAAAAAATGAAGTGTCAGCTTCAAAAACCAAAATGCAGCCTGTGGCTCAGAAACATTCTGATTCTTGAAGGATGTGAGAGTGTACTATGAAAACATATGTTTTCCCAGCTCTGTTTGTTGATATATGTCCACTGTTGAGCACTGAAGGAGACTGGATAGTGAGCTAGTTGTTGGATCTTTGGTCCAAGCCAATGCAGCAGTTCTTGTATCTCCTTTTTCCTGAGCAATTAAGTGAACCTCCTTAAGAATAAAAGGTTTCTAAATGAATTTGTAAATTGTTTGATTGTAATCATTGAGGGAGCTTGTACCTAAAGTCCCTGTCCTCAGTAAGGATACAAAAATTAGGCCATGAGCAAGTGGAGATTTGAAATAAAATTCTAATGTATGACATGTAAAGCAGTATTTGTAGTGCCAGAGTAGTGAGAAGACTCTCTTACTAGCACTTCTGATCAATTCTGCAGCCTTTAGGCACATGAGGGGAAATGCTCTATAACAGTCAAAGCCGATCTCCATCATTGTGAGTTAGTATTATTCTCAGAAATTGCATTCAAGCCGGTGTGATTCCTGCAGGTGGGGTGGGTGTCCAGCATGCAGTAAGTATTTCCAGTGGGGACTGGAGAAATTTGCCCATGGGCTGTGCAAAAATAATCCACATTTGCATGAAAATAGAGCATTATGTTATAATCTTTTGGAGAATATAAGCCTCAGAAATAAGGATAGAAAGGCAAAAGCAGAGCCAAGCAGATATTATCAAAACTGCATTTGTATGGCTGCTTTTTGGAGGAAATATGCCCATTAAAGAGAGACAGGTTGATGCTGAGCTTACTTAATGTTGGCTCCATATTACGACAATACTGACTTTAGTAAATGTTAGAATATATCAATACAGTACAGATCAGAATCTAGTGCTGTGTTGTCATTTGTGGTGGGGCAGTTGTGCAAGAGCTGTGCCTGATGGATGTTACTTCCTTCACAAGTCTAATGAAGATTGGTGGACAGTTCACAAAGTTGAAAATTTTAGATATAATTTATAAAAAATAATCTTACAAGGTTTGTAGAAGACATTTTATTTCTTGCGTGTATCAACTATCTCCATGTCTAAAGAAGAAAGAGATACTGTCATGGTACTCATTATAGAGAGAGAGTTTTTATGCTATATTATCATTTCAGTATTTTCTTCATGAATATATCTGCTATGCTGTGTTTTGTTGTAACATGCTGGAGGTTTCAGTAAGAACAAAGAAGAAGTTTCAATAAGGATTGCCTTATGGGTTTGGTAGCATACCAAACTTTTTCAGGTTTTTTTGAAAGTTCTTTATAATGTATTGTATATTGAAAAATGTAAAAGAAATCTGTTCTTTATTACCATACCTGTGCATTTTTATGGGTCGGGTAGGTTAATATCTAATCCCATTAAAAGAATACACATTTTTTATTCATGCTCCAATACAATACAGACTATCTTCATGCTGATTGTTCTCTTGCTATTCCAGCTCAGCTGAAATTTAGGGATTTTTGTTTATTCTGTTTATGTTACTTCAAGAGCAAAATGATAAGCTCTCAAATGACTTAGGACTAGCAACTTCTGTGCTGGCAAGTGGAGAGGATCAGGTATGCAACTGGGAAAGTAAAGAGATTATCTGACATCTTCCCAGTGGAGTTCTGCTTTCCCCTATTTAGCTCTTTCTCCTGTTGATTCCCAACTGTAAGGTACAAAGACCCTATGGAGACATTCAGTGAAGTGCAGACCAGAGAGACAGTTATTCCCTATAATGTCAAAGCCACTTGCATCAACTATGTCAGTTCAATTTGCATAACACAAATGAGCCAAGCTTGTGTTTGCTTTCCCAGGTGTACATAGGGTTTCTCTGTTGTCCAAAGGGACAGCAGCTAGGAGCCACTGACAGCAAAGACACTGGTTTCCTTGCTGTGGAAAGTAGCATACATGGGCTGTCCCACAGTCTGTCACATGCCAGACCCAGTATGGAATAAAGGTGAATTACACCGTCTGGAAACTTGGTGGCATTCCTTACCCTCACAATGTTATCCTTGAGAGCTGAAAGCCAGTGAAAAATCAACCAATGAATAAAGCCAGCCAGCTGACCTGGAATTGGGTGATGGTCTTTTTTCCCTGCTGGTGAAAACCTAGCTTTGTTGTTTTTGCCACTGCTGAGAATTGATGAATGTCAATTAGGCATTTTTTGGGAAGGATTTGTCAGGGCCAGGTTAAGATTTCTGGTGAAATCTGGAAAGGGAGTCCTTTTCTGTCACTCTGGCTTGCCAATGGGTGAGTGGTAGATTCATGGGTCTCTCATGCATCAGTGAGATCCTTAACCTATTGGCTACCGCAGCCTTACTTCTAACATTACACCTTAACCTACCGTCAATTTGTCTCATTCTTTTTACTTCATGAAAAATTTGGCAGATCTCAGTTTTGGTCTGGTGCAGAATGAAAACACATTCCAAAACCTTGAAATATATCAGGAATTAATTTTTATATTCCAGGGACTTTGGACAGTGCTCACTGTCTACTTGATGGTAAGAAGCAGTAAAAAGTCGAACTCCAGGCAGCTCATAATGGTCCTACAAGTTTTCAAGATGTTCATTTTAGATTATATCACAAAGCAGTGATAATCTTATTAAACTACCTGCAAGTACAAAGTCCAACCTTTTTCCAATGTTTGCAGCATAATCTCAGTTTAGCTTGAATCCACCTTCCTTTGCCATTAAAAGTTTTAAGTTTATTTTAGGGGGAATAAATATAAATGCACACAAATCTTTGGCAATACTGTACATTGATCATAAACCATTCTTTAATTGCACAATTTACAGATAATGCTTTAAGGACATCACTTAGCTGAGAACAAAGATTTGCAATTGCTTTTACTTTTTCTTTTTTTTTTTTTTTTAAAGAGGCAAGAAAGCAAAATGGAGAAAGAAAAAAAAAACAGAAACAACACAATTAATTCAGACTGATTCATTCTGGATGATGACTATCTATTTCCCTTTCTTTTCTTGGGAATTCAGCCAAATGCTAACTCTCACACAGATTGACTGATTCAGCCAAATCAGTTAACATTTTGCAGCAGCCCTTGTCCATTGTTTTGATAGTGAAAAAGCCAAGCAGCTACAAGTGACTGTGGGCTTCTTGTCACAGTTCGTTAAAAATACAAAGATGACTATCTTTTAGGTAGCTCTTTCATTTTAAATTGAGAAACAGTCTCAGTAGCAAGGAAACCATATATGTTCTCCTCACCATGGGTGAGGGAACAGGGCAGGTCTCTCTGATCCCTTAATTTGCAGGTGCTTCAGTTCTCAAGGATTTGCTGCACATTCTCAAAGGAGTTAAAACCAGTAGAACCACAAGGCCCAGACTGTTAGACCATGCTAAAGAATGTATTCAGACAGAGAAGGAAACTTGCAGTGTTTTCCTGAATGTACAGATGGTTGTTGCCCAATCTAATCCTTAAATTCAAACTTCCTTTTGAAGCTTGAGAAGGAAAAGGGGACTTTCTGCTGCCAGCTATATGAGGGCTTAGGGCCCAGTCTGACTACCCAGTATATTGATAAAATCTGGAAAAGAGTAAAATCTTATGGCTTTTATTCATCTTTGGATGATTTTGTGCTGTCACTGGTCACCAAAAGGCTCTTCCCAGCCTTCTGTTCTGGCACTAAAAATAGATCATGCATCATTTAATGGGAATAGTACTTAATCAACTCATTGATATCATATTTAAACGTCTCTTTCATTTACAGGAGTGGCAGAAATCGGCATGTGCGTAAGCTCTCCCCTGCAGAGGTGGAGTGCATGAGAGATGTCCTGGCACATAATCTATATCAAGTGCGACAAAGGGTGCGTAAGCAACCAGCTATCGTGCACTATTTGCAGACTGAAAACTTTTGTTTGCCCTTCTGATATCGTAGGCAGGGTGGGTGGTAGCGCTGGGACCAGCCCTGGGGTCACGCTGGTGGCAAACATGGGCCCAGAGCCTGCAGCAGCTCTGACCTAGGAGCTGCATGGGAAAGGGAAGGCAGGGAAGGAGCCCTGCCTGGCTGGGGGCTTGCTCCTGCGTGAAAAAACAGAAATAAGGGGTTTATTCCCTCAGCTTTTCATGCTGAGGGCAGTAGGAAAAGCCAGGAAAATCTCTACAACTACCTAAAAGAAGGTTGTAGTGAGGCTGGTGTTGGTCTCTTCTCCAGGTAACTAATGACAGGACAAGAGGTAATGGCCTCAAGTTGCACGAGGGGAGGTTTAGATTGGATATTAGGAAGAAGTTCTTCACTGAAAGTGGTTAGGCATTGGAATAGGCTGCCAGGGAAGTGATGGAGTCACCAACCCTGGAGGTGTTCAAAAAACAAGTAGATGTGGCGCTTTGAGACATGGTCTAGTGATCAGGGAGATGTTGGAATGGAGGTTGGACTTGATGATCCTAGACGTCTTTTCCAACCTAAATGATTCTATGATTCTGTCTGTGACTGAGCTGTAGAGGTCAGGCTTCCCTCGCAGCAGAGACACCGCTGACTCAGAAGCCGCATTCCCGAGGCTGCCAAACATCGCCAGGGGAGTGCGTGGTGCCAGGTCCTCTCCCTGGGGACACACAGAGCCTGGTGCGATGGAGGCTTGCTGGCCAGGTGGCCTGTGTGCTGCTGTGGCGCTATGGGGCTACTGATGCTGGGCAGATGGCTACCCGGCACCCAGGGAGGGATGCAGGGCTTCGTGGGAGGCAGCAGGCTGGCAGGTCGCCAGCAGCAGTGAAACTCCACTGTGGAGGTGGGTGGACTGGTGGTGGTAAACATCGCGTAGCCCGGAGTCAGCTGAGAGTCAGGCTGGTAAATCCTCCATCTGTATGGGAGCAAGAGTTTACCCTTGCCACCAGAGGAGAAAGGAAAAAAAAAAAATCCACCTCCTTGGGAGCTTCACTTTACATGGTTGGGTTTTTTTCCCCATAAAACAGGGGGGATAATACCTCAGCAGGGATTTGTTTTGTAGAAATTTGTTCTGATTCTGATGCAGCCCAGTATACAATATCTACTTAATCCAATCTTTGGCCCAGAATATACAACTGAGTACTCTCCTACAGCAATGAGTGGTAGAGGATCTATTACAGCAACCTTGAAATTAAGCAGATAAATGGGGCTAACTTGTGTAACACGCATTTACTAGAAAATTCTAGGGCCTGCTCATTTAAATGTGTCATTATTAATATGATATTCATTCCTAATATTGTTTGATTTGCCATGGCCAATTACCCTTATGATATTAATTTCTTATCTTACCAGCAACAATTTGCATATATGGCTGCCTTTTAGATTACTGAAATGAACTCTCTGTGTTCAAAATCAATTACAGTAATGACTATTGGTGCCAGTTACTTCCTATGTGGTATTGAGAGCTGTGTGCTTTTGGAAATGAAAGATCGGAAGTAAAATAATGCAGCTTCTAATACTTCACTTTCAACTCTGAAGGCCTGGTAATGCTCTGTCTCACCAGACCAACTTTACAGGGATCGTTGCAAGTGAAACTGAGATCAGATTCTGCTTTTTAAGAGGTTTTATAAACTTGAGTGAAATTTTCTCTTTAAGGAAGATTTCCCTCTTTTCACAAGATATATGCAACAAATTTTAAAAGCTTGTCCTAAAAAAGGTTTATGATCATATTAAGGTGTGGTTTGTCCAAGTACGGAAAGGAAACTCAGCTATGCCTCTCATTCTGGAGCTGTACTCTACTTAACATAGTCTTTTGCTCCTGGGTGTGTCTGCAACATACTCCTGGCTCAGTCATACTAGCACCAAGACGCAGAGGTGGGTTAACCAGCTATCTCTCTCTTGGAACCTGCCTCAGATCTGTAACTCCTAATTGTGTGATCAGAAGAGGGCTGACAAAGGGAGGACAAGCCCAGAGATGTTAACGGCCTTGTGTAGGTGGGTATTTTTTTATGGTACACTTCAAGCAGGCATGAGTCTATCAAAAATGGCATCAAAATGTAGCCCCTGAGGTCTGAGACTTACAGCAATGTTCACGCTTCCTTCCGTCTTTCTCTGCAGCAGCAAGGTTAGTGTGAGGCTGCATTTTTCCGTGTGATACCAAAGAGAGCTGTGGTGAGTTGGTGGCCAAGCCAGGGCAGGTCTCCCTGTGGCCTTGTGATTAACCAGACGGTGCAAGATTAATAACGTTGCAAGTGCAAAGAGAATCAACCGGGTGCATTTTCTGTTTCAGGCACCGACATACAACCGACACAACCTGCCTACCAACACAAATGAGAAACAAGCCCAAGAAATCCTCATCCGTCGGCAGCATAGCCTGAGGCAGAGTTGTAGGAAGGGAAACAGCTTACCTTGGGGTAGACCGGTACCTGTTATATATACTACTATTCAGTTGAAAAATGCCTCTGCTTCTCTGTAAATCAGGAAAGACACATCTGTTTTTATATGCTTTTTGCAATAATTAAAATGGATACTTTCCCCAATGTCTTCATGCAGCACCTAAGAAGAAAGAACTTCACTTAACATGTGGACAGCAACATTTTTATATCCTATCTCTATATACTGGTCAGAAATCAGCTGCAAGTCACAAAATAATGTAACTTGCATTATTTTGGCATGTACAGCTGTGTGAATTTGTGGATTCACCAAAGGCCTGATGTAAAGCCCTTGACAACTCACACTGCCACTTTGGGCTCTTGATGAGTAAGAGTAACATTTTTAGTGATAGGATGAGGGGTAATGGGTTCAAACTGGAAAAGGGTAGATTTAGATTGGAAATTAGAAGGAAATTCTTCACTTTGAGGGTGGTGAGACACAGGAACAGGTTGCTCAAGGGGATTGTGGATGCTCCATCCCTGTAGGTGTTTAAGGGCAGGTTGAGTGGGGCTTTGAGCAACCTGGTCTAGTGGGAGGTGTCCCTGCCATGGCAGGAGGATTGGAACTAGGTGATCTTTGAGGTCCTTTCCAACCCAAACCATTCTATGATTCCATGAAATGTAAGCATTGGATAGCATAGACATTTAGAGATGAGACTATCACAATTAAGGAAGATAAAAAAATTCTTGCTGGGTGTATTAATTTTATTAAAGATTAGAAAGGTGAATTTTAAAAGAACATATTTTTCTCTGCTGACTGTAAAAAAAACCCTAAGGCTAGTATATCAGATGTGGACATTTTCACTGAAGCTGATATTGAGTTCAACTAGCCAAGCCAAGCGTTGATCTTATTCATAGCTCTCTAAATTTGTCTGTAAAGGTGCAGAAGCACAGCAGAAAAGGCATATAACCATCCCTCTTAACTGTCCCACCAAATAAGTGCAAATTGTGGAGGCAATCATGGGCACTGAGCACATTTCTGTCTCATACACAGGTTAGCACCATGGAAGTACGCTACCTCTCTTTGCCTCAGGGCCCGGGCCAGCACACTAGACGAAAAGCCAGGCATGTTACTTTTACAGGTAATGGAAGTGCTTTGCTCTGTATCCTACTCCAGCAGTGAAAGGAACTTGGCCAGTTGCTTAGTGGATTTAACAGTACTAACTGTATACTCCCATGGAAGTCCCTGGCCTCTTTAAATGAGCTACACCCTTCTCTCCTATCTTTTTCATCTATGTTGTTTATATGGTCATTACTGCAGTAGTTTCTATCTCATTCCAGCACCGCCTAGTTTTCCCTTTTTCCCTCTTGCACAAATATTCCTGTGATCCCTCCAGTCTGGCTTGCCCATGAGGGCATCCATGTAAGCCCAAGAAAGCAAATTAGCTGTTCCCTGCAGTCCCAGAGACACCATTGCACGCAAAATCATTAGGAGCTGCTGAACCCTAGCCCAGTTGAGATGAGGCTGCCTCAGCTTCAAGCCTCCAGTTCCCACCAGTAGTGAGGCTGAACCAGTATTCCCAAAAGGTACATCCCCACATGGTAATTTGGCACACACGTACCCATGGCTGACACACCGAGCAGCATAGATGGGGTACAGTGCTCACGCAAACACAAACAGTACTGATGGCCTCATCCTGGTCCCCTCTCTGGCTGACCAGAACAATAGCCTGTTAGATGAAAATTACATATGCATACATGCTATCTGAATCCCTCAGTAGCTGGCCCTAGATGCACACTCTGCCCAGTAGCTGGCCCTGGACTTTCTCTCTGCTCATTTGGTGGCAGATGGGCATGTGAGTCCCCGTGGGCATAGCCCCAGGGCACCTGCTGGGTACTCAGACCTACGTGCACACACACACACACACACACACACAGACACACATGCACAGATGCTCTTTCATCCCATGCAGTACTGTAGATCCCTCCAGTAGCTGGCCTTGGACATCCAGTCTTCCCTGTAGCAGACTCCTGAATCCCCTGGTCTCCCCTTGCCTCTTACACAGGGACACACACAGGCAAACGTGTCTCTTTGGTCTAGATGATGGCCTTACCAGTAGCCAATCACAGACCCCATGGTCTCTTTAGTCAGTGGTCTGGACCTCCTGCCCCCTACAGTAGTCAACTAACAGATCTTCTGCTCTCCCCAGACTCTGTCCCAGGTGCTCCAACAGTGGGTTCCAAAGTCTCTTATCCTACCACTGGCTATTCTGGCTTAGTGATCGTTAGTGATTTTACACTGACATATGCACCCACACCATACACATGCATGCTGGTCCCTCCAGCTGCTGGCACTCAGGCCTGCACACACACACAAGCACACAGTGTAGGGAGCTGTTGAGCAAGGAACACAGTCAGAAGTGGAGTTAAATGAGAAAACAGGACAAACTGTGCTGATTAGGTGCAGGGCATTACCAGATACATGTACTGCCTGGCTCTTTTTATCCTCTTTTTCCTCTATTTGTTGCTTCCCAAACTACCCTGATCCCTTCCTTTCCCTGTCTTTGGTTCCTGCCATAAACATCTGTCGCAGTCCGGGTGCAAGCATCCGTGCCGCCTCCCAAAAGGTGGCATTCCCATACATTCTGTGTGGTCCCAAAATACTCTTCCCTGGCATTCCAATAATGAGCCCTGTACGTCTCCATACCTTCCTCTATGAGGTGTCCTGGGAGTGCCTCTTGGTTAGCTCATTGTGGTGGATCTCAACCTGCCCACGGGGATGATCACCTCCCTGATGGATCAGGGCAGGGGCTCAGGCTCTTTCCTCTGGGGCACTGGGGGCTCCTCCACTTGCCCTTGTGCCTTGGGGCTCCTCTGTGTTTATGGAGTTGAGTTTCTGATCACATAACCTAACAAAAAATCCTGGCAGAAACTGTCCCCAAGTAGCTGGTCTCTTCTCCCCTATTCCCAGCTTGCCCTCTATGAACATCTCTGTAGTAATACTGGTATTACTGGATGAAGTTATCAGCTGGTCTCAGGTTATCGTATGTACACAGTAAAATGCAGACCTATCCTCACTTACACTCTAAGTAAGAAGACACAGGTTAAGCATGGAGCAACACTGAATTACCCAAGGAAACATAGCAGAACTTTGCCACAGAAACATGGAATTTAGGATGCTTGAATGTTCATCATTATCTCCATTTGTAATCTCCCTGACTCCTTTTTGAGTTTATGTGAACCTGAAAGGCATTTGTGTTCCTTAGCAAAATTCCTTTTCATTTCTGGCAAAATTAGATGTAGCAATTGAAACTATATTTTTAATCTTCGTCTTTGTATCAAAAACCTGGACAACAAAGGTTTTTTTCCTCCCTTTCTGTTTTACTGTGAAAGAGGTTAAAGTGAAAGAGATCTGTGCAGGCAAAACATCCCCTTGGGGCTAGGCACTCACATGATGGCAGCAGGACAGAAACCCATAGGATCTATTAAGAGGGGAAAAGAAAAGTTACTAAAGGGGATTTTTTTTTTTTCATACAGCTGATTCTTTTCTGTTCTGTTTGTCAGGACATCATGATGGGGGATATGTGTCTTTCTAAAATTCAAATTGTTCTTCAGTTGCAGACGTAAAAGCCTTTCAGTCACTTTCAAGGGGCCAAGTCCTGCTATAGCAGACAAGCGTATGATTTCAGTAAGGAGAGAGGTAAACCCTGAAGCAGTGAATGCAAGTACTTTTTAAGTAACAGCTAGGCCTGAATTTGAGCCTGGCCTTGTAATCTGTCCAAATAATTGGACTTCTTGGTCCAGCTTCTAGCCCCATCTTAAGTCCATTGTGTAGCATTCACACCACTTTAAAGGTCTGTTGCAGGAGGAAGCCACCCAAAAGTGTGTTAGGATGAGATGAATTGCACTTGGGAACCGAGAAAAAAAATACTCAGTATGTAGAAAAATAGAATTACAACCTTGTATATACACATATGCATTTACAAAGATAAATGCCACCTCTTCTGTCTATGCCTGGAAGCCCTCCTGGAGGAAGCATCCTCCAGCAAGCTTGGTTTAACTCTTATATATAGCATTTGCAGAAAGTTTAGTAACTAGGAGGTCCAAGATGACCACAAATACATCCTTAAACCACCTATCACATTGTTCTGCCAATCATACAAATTAATTACTTCTTTGGCAGTATGTATCATTCATACTGTGTACCAATGTTGCTCCCAAAGGGCTAAGTAGAAGCCCTTCAAACCTAAGAAACCTTATCCTATTTTATTGCTTATGGTGTGGTATGCCCACATGGCTTACAAGAATCAGGTTCTGCTGTTAAGGAAATCTGTGACCCTGTTTGGCAGAGGCAAGTGCTGGTGCACATGTTCTTACTCTGTGCCAATTCTGTAGTAAATATCATCTTAAAATAATTTGATAGATATTAAGCTGCAATAACTTGATAAATTTTGTCTATGCAACTATACTCAATACATATGTGTTTTAACTGCAGCAGGATATAGTCTAGTTTAATTATTCATAGACTTTTGTGTTTATCTCCCCAAACCTCCTAGCTTGTTATGAGCTCTTTCTTAATTTAACTAATTTGCTAGTGCATAGTCAGATTACAAGTGGCTTTAAGAAAAGTGAAAAGATATATTCTGTAAAATCAACAGAATGAGAAAACCAGTTATTGACCTATTGCAGGCAAATTTTTATTATGTACTTGGGGCAAAGAAAGCTGGTAGGAGCAGGCCTGACACACCCAATGTAATCAAAGCGCCCTAGAGTCAAACTCCTGGTTTCAGGTGAAACTGTTTTCTTCCCAGTTGTGAATCACAGGTGACTGGTAAACTTGGTTTTCAGTGGCACTAGATTCTTCTCCTTTGTCACTTCTTCTGTGGGTTTCACAATGGTTTTCAACCATGGTACTTGTAAAATTCATACAAAAATGGAAAGCTAGATAGAGGAGCACTCTCTGAGGCACTAAAAGATAGCTGAATGTGCTTATTGTCTGAGGTTTCGGGGTAAAGGCAAGATCAATAAAATCTATTAAACATCAGCTTTGGGATGAAAATAAACATTTAGGGTTATTTTTTAGTTCTTGACTGCTCTCTTATTCTATAGTAATTATTTAAAATGCTTTGGTTCCAGAGTTTAAAACCATAATGCTCTGTTGTGGTCCAGTTATTTTACTGTTCTTCTCAATAACATGGTATTTCTCTTTTCTTGTCTTCAAAATATTAATTGTCTATTTTCCTTCAGATCACCTCAGAAGTGGCCCTGATGGTGCTTTCCCAGTAATGTTCAGATCCCAGCCCCGACTACGTCCACTTGAAGCAAGGCACTGCAAGGAAGAGCTGATTCCAATGGCACACTTAGATAGAGGAGTGGGCCCATCCAATCTGTCAGGTCGAAGAAGAAGTTCAATCAGCCAGCATCGTTTTGCCAGAGCAGACAATCTAGCTATAATGCCAAAGTCTCGATTCACTGTGGGAGAAGTAGAGGAGTATGAGTCAGAAGAAGAGACAGAAGCAATGGCACCAGCCAGGCCATTAGATATATGAGGAGCAGATAAGAGTGATGTTTGCATCTCTAGGGCCCTTTGTGCACTGCTCCAGAGAAAATAACAAAGCTCTTATATGAGCCAAACCACAATTTTCCTTCTGGGACCAGTGCACTTGTTCTCATATCACTTTCAAGTGCTGTATCAAGGTACTTAGTGGCTCAGAGAAGACTCAAATTCTTTTATGTTGATATCAAGCTTTCTTTCCAACAAAACACTGCAAGAAATAGGGGAACATGAGCTTTGTAGAGGATTGGACAGGGATTTAAACAACAGTAGTTGGGCACATGCAGTGCTGAGTGGAAGCTGATATTGCCACCCTCTGTTCTGTACTATGTCTGCATCCAGAAGAAAGAAACACTGAAGGACATGCTCAGCACATGAGTGCCCAGATTCATAACTTCAGCTTGCCTAGAGCTTTTCACCTCAGAGAAGCTGAAATATTCCAGGAAAGAGTTAAAAAACAGAAAAGCATTTTTAGGGCACCTAAATGTCACTGAAGATGCCTAAACAAGCATTTAAGTCAAAAGGATTTTTAGTGGACATTTTCAGCAGTTAGGCATCTCTTGGCTACTCAGGTTTTGGCTCTGCAAAAGTGCCTAAAGTCAGCTGCTATGATGATCCATAACTCCTGCTACTTCAACCAGTTTCAACATTTAGGCATCTATCACCCACCTACAGTTGTTTTGGATTAATAAAGGAGGCATCCTGGTACATACAAATCCAGAGGACTTTTCAGGCAGAGGGGCTGTCAGGATGCCTTTTATTTGCAAAAGTAGGATGGCAAGAATGTACACAATATTCTTGTTGTTCAGCATGTGGGAGGCTTCATTGTAGAACATTTAACTTGCATTCCCCACTCCCACCTTGCCAGAAGGTGCCCAAATCAGGGGACCACTCTTCACACTGAAGCTGGTCCAGCACTGCAGATAGAAAGCAAGAAACTGCAATAAAAAGGTAAAGGGACCCTAACTTTGTAGCTTGCTGGCTAGCAGGAAAGAGAGGTTTTTCTCCCAGCTTTTCATAGGGTGTCTGCCTATATGTTGTACCAAGAAGCATTTGCTAAAAGAAAGCAGAAATAAGCAGAGCACATGCACTGGAGCCCACGACCTCCCAATCTTCCTCCTGAGCTCCCTTCCATCTGGCTCTGTGTACTTGTGGTACAGTCTCAATGGTGGGTCTCCCTAGTGGTAGGAGGAGCAAGAAGCTATGGTCTTGAGTAATTCTGGATAAAGTCTGAAATCCCAGATACCTAGTTCCTCTGATGGGCCTCTTCTCTGCAAAAGTGTGGTAAATAAAAAAGCCACTGTCATCTCTGTCTTGAAACTGTAGGTGAGATGATTTTATCCAAAAGGATGATTTGAGTCCAGAAGTGGATAACCCCACCCTTACAGCTGCACTAAATTCAAAGCTACAGCTGATAAATGCATCAAGTTCAGTCATGTTTTCTTCACGTTTCCCTCTCTCTCCTTGACTCAGAGTTTGCTTAGCTGCCCAACTCAAAAGTGTCTGCAAATGCTACTGTAAGAGTCAGAGAGATACGAATTAGAGATAGCAGTGTCATCTTTGTGATTCTCTGTTTAATGCTACTGCTAAGCACTTGTATGTCCTGGTCCAGAAAAAAAACTTTTAACTTATGACTTCATATTTCTTACAATGGATTTCAGATTCAGGACAGGTAGCATCTAAACAAAGACATTTGAAAAGTGCGCTTTTCCCCTTTACTCATGTTTGCAGCTTTTATGTTTAGCAGGTCATAATGAATAATCTGTATGGAAATTGTACAAAGCTTTACTGGAGTTATGTTGTTTGCATTTCCTCATTGTGCTAGAGAAATTATACAACTTCCTTTTCTGGAAGCAGTGGCACATTATTAAAAGAGGGTGGGATTTGGCTTTTGTACTGGAACTGAATAGGCAATGAAATACAGTTCTGTACCTGCAAATTAACAAATAAAGCCAGCTCCACCAAAAGAGTAAAAGTGCTCCATGTAGTTTTTAAATAAAAGCCTTGTGACAGTTCTCAACCCTATAGCAAGTTGTATCAACGTGCAGAGATTTAGGTTCAATCCACCAGACCTACAACAGACGCTCTCTGTTAACCCCTCTTTCCCCTGCCAACAGAGGAAGAGAAAGAGGATAAGGAAGAGAGACTTACGGATTGCTGTTGGGCCCCTCCCCTCACAAATGGGAGAGGAAGGGAATG
>JAVSBS010002364.1:41470-54358 GCA_033124195.1 Coracias cyanogaster | reverse complement strand
CCCCCTTGATGCAGCAGGAGTGACTATCTTGTGTCTGGGAGATTTACAAAGCAGACTGGGCCGACATGGTTAAATGTGTGTCACGGGAAGCTTTGTCTGTCTCCCCTATCTCTTAATTTTAGACTACTCCCTGCTTTTTTGATGGTTGCTTGTGTCTTCTTACTTGCTCTCTTTGATGTTCCTCTTTTAGTTACAGCTGTAGCCGGTTCGTCCTTTCACACGAAAAGAATAAGATCTTCCCGGAACAGTAGAGCAGTTTGTACAATACTCCAGTGCCTTGGTAAAGCAGTTTTGTAAGAAAATAAAAGTAAAATTTATAATATTTCATAGTCTTTTTCTTTTCTTTGTGTTTCAGTGAGGGTCCCATATTTCATTGACTTGAAAAGACCACAGGATCAAGGTTTAAACCACACCTGTAATTATTACCTGCAGCCAGAGGAAGATGTAACCATTGGAGTCTGGTAAGGAAGCCTGTTCTGTGCAGTATGTGCCATGCATCTTTATCCTTCTTTTTGTTCGCAGTGTTGCCTATCCAGTATTTTTGCCGTGCATGTGACAGCCATTGCCTGCTCTGATTTGTGGATGTTTGTGTTCTCCTCTGCCAAGTGATCAAGTGCATATTGAAAAGTATGCAAGTGTCTGGAGCTTGTCTAAACTCAGATCAGTAACATGTGAAACAGTTGGAC
This sequence comes from Coracias cyanogaster, assembly GCA_033124195.1. Classification (NCBI taxonomy): domain Eukaryota; kingdom Metazoa; phylum Chordata; class Aves; order Coraciiformes; family Coraciidae; genus Coracias; species Coracias cyanogaster. Next base: position 53,672 of record JAVSBS010002364.1, on the reverse strand, counting down.
AACCTGATCAACAAAGATCATGCCTCTATATCAGATGACACCCAAGGAGTTGGAGGTTTTGTCATTCAACTGCTGTTCATATTTTGTTTTGCAAAATAAATGTGGGAGATTATAGGAAAACAGGATAAAACTGGAAGGAAGAATATTCTGTGTATAAAACATATGTAAGGTTTGGAGAGTGGGTGAGAGTGGAACACGGAGTTTTACTCTCTTAGAACAAGTAACAGTGTCAGAACTCACTTGTTTTCTCATCCCAGGCAAGGGCAATGAATTTTAACTTCTTGATACCCAGGATAAGCTCAGATGATTGGTTGGTTGTCTGAAAAGGGCTGCTTTCGGTACGTCCCATATTACACCAGCTTAAACCAGCTTCTGCCTTTGTTTCACATCACTTCCTGTTGTGTCTCAACACCATAAGTTTCAAAGCTGCAGAAAAGTTCCTGCTAGCTTTGAAGAAAAAGAAGTGCGTGCAGCTTCAATATATATGCAGAGCAGCAAACATCTGAAAAAAAGGAGAGACACCATGCTAGGTGTGGAGGGAAAGGGGCTGTTCCTTAATAGAGCCAGTGATTTTAGATCTGTAAGCTGCAGTGTTTGGAGTTTTCAGTTGTGTGTATAATATGTATGTGGCCCTTAATACAGTAGAGATTTTTCTCTTTACTGTATGACCTTTTGAATGGGACAGTGATATCCTGATATCCTGGTTTCTTCCTTTGAAATGAATCTTAGTGAAGGACATGTGTAGAAGCTGAAAGTTCGGTAATGGTTTGTATCTTCACTTGGACAATTTAAATTCTGCCTACTAATCTTTTGAATAAGTTTAGATTGCAGTTTTGAGATTTTTATTTTGTTTCGCGAACAAGTGTACTTTACTCAAACAGAACTTCCAGCTTGTTGTGGCAATTCAGAGTCCATGTCATTTGTCTTGATGCTTGTGAGATAGGTTTTCATGAAAGTTTGGAGCCTTGCTTTAATGCCGGTGTAAGGTCTTGTGTTTGGTATATTTCTGAAACAAAGTCCTCAACCTGCCTTGTTCATAAGCTTGCCAAAGTTTTGAGGCTGAACAGTTGGAGAAATTGTGAGTCCTACAGTTACTGGGGCTTTTTTCCTACTCAAGAACTCAATGTTTTCTGGCTCTATACAAGTAGACTTTTTACATTGTTTTCCCCTGTGTTGGTTTGTCTTTTGAGCTTTACATCTGGGAAGGAAGGTGTGGTACATGGAGTTTGTCTTTCTTCCAAGGAGAAAGGCGTGTGAGTACTTAAGTTACTCCTGACAATTTTAAGCTAACCACCTTCTCAACAATTTGAGATGTTTGTGGGCATGTAGTACTCACTATAAATGTCTGCTTTCTCTTTGGCCTGTCATTCCTCTCCTTGCATTCCACCAATGTTGAATTCTTTATAACGGGCTGCCCAGCTGTATTATCTACAGAAGAACTGTAGTACAGAAGCTGTAAGTTAAAAATTCCTGGCTCATCTACATTTGTAGCTTTTCCACCTAAAAGTATTGTAGTGGGTCTGGCTGAGCTTGCTTTCCACACAACAGCAGTGTTTTTGTGCTAGGAGCTAGAAGGGTGTTGATAACACACCCATGTTGTGACTACTGCTGAGCAGTGCTCGCACAGCACCAAGGCTCTTCCCAACATTCACCCCTACAGTGGGATGGGGTGGGCAAGATCTTGGGAGGGGACACAACCAGGACAGCTGACTTGAACTGACCAAAGAGATATTCCATACCATATGACGTCAGCTCAGCTATAAAGCTAGATAGAAGGAGGAGGAGGGGGAGGCATTCCGTTGTCCTCCAGAGCAACCGCTATGCGTCTTGGAGCCCTACTTCCGAGGGAGTGGCCAAACATTGCCTGCTGATGGGAAGTAGAGAATAAAGCTTTGTTTTCCTTTGCTTCCAAGTGCGGATTTTCTTAGCTTTTATTATTATTAAATTCCTTTTTGTTTCTCATCTTATTTTCCTCCCCTTTCTTTTTTGCTCTGTTGAGGAGGGAGAGGGGAAGAAAAGAGGGGGTGATAGAGCGGCTTGGTGGGCACCTGGCACTTAGCCAAGGTTAACCCACCACACGGGCAAACTCTTCCTCTATCTTTTCACTTTTTATCCCATCCACCACCGTGATTTCTGGACTTGGTCAGTTGGATATGTTCCTCTGAGAGGAGGTGGGCAAAACACACTGCTTGAGTTCAGGAGAGTTCTCAAAGCCTCTTGTCACCCTATGCCAGAGGGACGTGCACAGCCAGGACTGACTGCGAGCACATGGCACTGTCACCCAGGAGAAAGAGAAGAAGAGGCTGTCGAGTGAGTTAATGCACCTGACTTTTGCTTCTGGAGGCCTGGCTTGCTTCAAACTTGTGATGTGTACTTGGAGTACACATCGCAAGTGAAACAGGCCTTAGTCTCATCACTTAGGCTGACATATCTCCGTCAAAAGCTGACATATTATTTATTTCCAACAGGAGAGATGCCCATCAAAAATTGTTAGTGCTAGGGAGAAAAAAAAAGATAAGAAAAGAGGAGCAGAAAGAGTTTTGGTACACAGGGTGAAAGGAGCTGGCTTGGCACTTGCCAGCGTAGCATTAGCTGCTACTCTGAGACTGGATGAGGAGCCCACAAACCCACTTGGGCTCTCTTAAAGGCCAAGTGATAGTGGATTAAGGCATCACTGCCAGTTGGGTTCCATGGCTTGGCTTGGAGCAGGGCACAGGTTATAAGGGTATCTGCAGGCACCATCCACCTGGTTCAAAAGCGGAAGCATCTGGTGGGTCCTGTGCAGCTCTCCTAGGGAAGAATTGCTATCACTGACTTTAGTGATGAAGACTACACAGGGGAGAAATGGGGTCATGTAAGCCTGTGTTCACAAACCACAAACCTGTACTTATGAACTATTAAAGTGTGCATCAATGCTGCAGCTTTTGGAGGTCCACGTCAGTCAGCTTCACAGTAACCATGTGTGTTACTCAGTGTGTCCATGGAGCTCTCTGTGAGCTACAGAACTGGTCAAAACAACTGATTAAACCGTTGGCAGACTATTTTCATGCTGAGCCTTGGGCTACTGCAGCTTCCTTGCCAGCATCACTCAAGTGAGCTAAACCAAGCTCAGAGATTTGTATGGTCTCTGCAATGGCTAGGCTATGGGTGTATTCAAACCTAGAAGGCCCGTGCACTGCAGGAAGATATTCTGCCAAAGTGCAATAAACCAACAGATGACCACTAAAAGGAGTTCCCTCATTTTGGAACATCTCTCGTATGAGGAAAGACTGAGATCCCTGGGGCTGTTTAGCCTGGAGAAGAGAAGGCTGAGAGGGGATCTGATTAATGTTTATAAATATCTGAAGAGTGGGTGTCAGGAAGATGGAGCAATCAGTCTGTTTTCAATGGTGCCTAGTGATAGGACAAGGAGAAATGCGCAGAAGCTGAAACACAAGATGTTCCACCTCAGTGTGAGATGTGAGGGTGATAGAGCATTGGAACAGGCTGCCCAGGGAGGCTGTGGTGTCTCCTTCTTGGGAGATTTTCAAGACCTGTCTGGATGCATTCCTGTGTGACCTTGCCTAGGTGATCCTGCTTTGGCAAGGGATCTGGACTAGATGATCTCTAGAGGTCCCTTCCAACCCCTACCATTCTGTGATTTGGGTTGTATCATTTCCTAGAAGTACTCTGTAACATATATGGGCTGCTGCAGGTCTAGAGGGTGGGCTGACAGTCTCTAGGCTCCTAAATCAAATGTGCCCTGCACTGTTACTGAGCCTCCTCTGTGGGGAACAAGACCTGCCAGCATCAACCACCGTCCTGGGGCCTGCCAGAGTTTTGAGAGGCTGTAGTGGGTCTGGCTGAGCTGGTTTTCCACATAGCAGCAGTGTTTTGTGCTGGGAGCTAGGAGGGTGTTGATAACACACCCGTGTTGTGACTACTGCTGAGCAGTGCTCGCACAGCACCAAGGCTCTTCCCAACATTCCCTCCCCCACAGTGGGATGGGGTGGGCAAGATTGGATTGGGAGGGGACACAACCAGGACAGCTGACCCAAACTGATCAAAGGGGTATTCCATACCATATGATGTCAGCTCAGCCATAAAGGAGGAGGAGTGCGGGGAGGCCATTCCGTTGTCCTCCAGAGCAACTGCTACGCATCTTGGAGCCCTGCTTCCCAGGGAGTGGCCAGACATCACCTGTTGATGGGAAGTAGAGAATAAAACTTTGTTTTCCTTTGCTTCCAAGTGCGGATTTGCTTAGTTTTGCTTCTATTATTATTAAACTCCTTTTTGTTTCTCATCTTAATTTCCTCCCCTTTCTTTTTGCTCTGCAAAGAAAAGTGGGGGTGATAGAGGAGCTTGGTGGGCACCTGGCGCTCAGCCAAGGTTAACCCACCACAGAGGCTTCCAAGTGCTCACTTGCTCTCTCTCAAGTAGCCTGTCTGCTATTTATGGCTTTCTCCTTATGTCCCAGAAAAATTAATTTTACCACTTACATCATGTAACAAGCTTTTGTTTCAAACAGCAGATACCAGTGAGCTTCCCATCCTCCCCAAAATGACACCTTGTGTTTGTGGTACATGTCTGAACTTGAGGAAAATATCTGGGAGACTCTATCCAGGGAAGAACTGGGGAGAATATCAGTGTGTGGTCCCATCATAAGTTTCTGAGATTTACATAGCTTGTTTGTGCTGCTTACAAGTGAGGAGAGGATTTTTTTTGCCAACCCTGTCAACTCAGCCTTTGATCTTAAAGTCAATTGATGTTCTTTTGCTTCTTACACCACCAAAGGTGTTTAAAAATCTGTTGTCAGAATTATGCTGACAATTTAGCTTTAGTCAATGGGAAGCTCAGCTCCATTCTTACTTTACAAAATGAAAAGAAGATGTTAACAATATCCACATGTGCTTCTCTTTCTTTCTTTCTTCCTTTCCACTACATTAGATAAAGGTTTCCTAAAGGTGCTGTGCTGGAAGATACAGGATTAAACCTTAATTATTTGTGGTGCATATTCTTTGTGCTGACATATCAAGCTACAGCTTCTGCAAAACCAGCCTCCCCAGCTGCTCCAGAGCTTCTCTTGCATAAGAAGATGCTGTTTGCATATTGGCAGTGAGGATTGCTTGGTGCCACCGTGGTACATTTACACTGTGGCCAGTGTATCAGGAGTATGACGGGAACGAGTTTTTTGCCATAGGATCTTGACTATCAAGGAATGTGGGCAGGAGGAGAGGATGAAGCTAATCTGATTAGCCTAACTTGAAGCAGTTAGGCTAGTTCAACTAGACATCAGCATCTTTGGGTATTGGAGTGAGCCTTAGTTTCCTCAGATGCTCCTGTCTTTCTGGCATAGTTGCATCATGGATGAGGACCTTATTTCATTGAAATAGCGGCAGCATTGCTGAGCTGCTTGTGTTTAAATCTAAGATTCCCTCAAAGCACCCAGCCTCTGCTGCCTTCATTATGGGAGAGGAATCACTCTTCCTTTGCATTTGCCTCCTCTGCCTATAGGGCTAATGCACTCATGTAAGGTACTATTTCTTTAGTATTTGTGTACTTCCACACATAGTACCCCCATAATAATATGCAACCAGTATAAGTAAGCCCTATAGTGAGTTAGTGGATTTGGTGGGGTTATACTTTATGTGAAAACTCTGCTTGTGGCATGATTTAAATAATGATTTTCAGATTGTATTATCTTTGATTTTTCACGGATCTGTAGTTTACCCAATGGAAGAGGATCAGTTATTCCTCAGAGGAATCAGTTATGAAACTGGCATGCTCTGCTAAGAACGGTTTCCCTGTGGTGAATGAAACCTAAAGCACAAAGGAAGAAAGAGTGTGTCACAAGGCACGTGTCATAAAAAGTCTGTAACAAGTCAGCTGAATTGGGGAAGAAAGAAACATAAAAAATTTAATTTGGTGTAAGTGTACTTCATGTTTTTATGTATTTTTAATAAATAGTAGCAATGGCACTGTCCATCTGTTTTGGATACCACACCCAAATAGTTCATGTTTGTTTTGCTTTAACTTCTTTTGAGCAAAGAGTGATTTCAGAGTAACTAGCTAATAAGGCAATCGTTATCACACAACAGAGGAAATCTGTGAAATAAGATAATGAAGTAAATACCTTTTTTCCTTTAGCACATACCTGGAATATTCAAAGACATGTCTTCACAGGAGCTGGACGAGCTTGTTTGAGAGCTAGTAAGAAGAAAGGGCCTTTCAGTGACTACTCATAACCAGGAGAGCTCTCTGATATAAAATAAGGTGATGGACCCCACAGCCAGACATTCCAAAAGAGAAATCACACAAGCACTCCGCAATATTCAAAAAACCTAAACTACCTTTGATGCTGCACTAGCCAAAAAGCTCTGCAAGTCATTAGAAATGGCCAAGATTTTCCTTGGGAAATAATTCCAAAATAAAGTGCCCTTTTCACAAAATCCAGAATTTTAACATGGGCATTTTTATTTCCCCAAACGCTTTTGATTCTTCATCAAGAAAATCAGAAGTACCTGCCCTGCTGTCTCCTCCTCAGGAACACATCAATTTTCACTGTTTTGTTCAAAGGGAAAAAGGAAAATTAACAAGAATACTCCAGGCGTCTTATGAAGAGGCTGGGAAATAACAAAAATAACAACAAAACTTGTGTTACAGTTATCAGACTGGAATCTTCCTGGAGTCCCTGCTCATGAAATATTTTGACTTTATGTCCAGAAGCATAACCAAAAGATATATTCATTGTGAACAAGTGTTTTGGTTTGGTTTTGCAAGACTGATTTTTTTTCCAAACCTTTCTACTGGCTGCTTCCTTCAACCACTTTTCTGGCTCTTATTAATGGTCTTTTTGTCATCAATGTCTAATGCTTGGACCTGCTTTCATAATCCTGTCACTAGTTTTCTGCTCATTCTATCTTAAAACACCCTTTGCAAAAAGCTAATCTTCCCTCACAAGGGATTGAACCAAAAAATAAGAAGTCCAGCGCTGCTGCTGTGATAATACATTGAGTGTGACTTTCTGACTATATTACAGTAATCACTATTTTTCATTCCTATTAACCCTGTAACATACAAGCTCTTGTCTTATTTAGTCTAGTTTTAGTCTAGCTTGAGTCTGCAAATCTCTACTCATCTTGTAGAACTTGTGCAAGTAATTCACTGAAGCCAGACAAGAAAGGATCACTCCACTAATTAGAAAACCTGCATTTTATACCACCAGACTGTTGTCTCACTGGCAAAACCATCAAGACTGTTTTTCAGGAAATCATATTTTAGTGATACTGTATAAATACTGATTTTAAGAACCAATAGCTGAATATCACATTATAAACTCTTCAGTGAGGAAGAAGTACCTCTAACCATATTGGTTGGCTCTGATCAAGCACAGGTCTGAGGAACCACACGTTGTGCATGCTCAGGATCCAGAGCTGCATTTTACAAATGGCACCTACATTAACAAGAAGCAAACTTCAAATCCTGAATTGTCATATCCTTGATGCTTAGGGTTTTTCAATCCAAGGCATCTAAACACTTCTCTTCCAGCTTACACCCAATGGTTAGCATTGCTACCTAGACAGCCACTCTGCTGTCCCTTTTTAGAGATCAGCAAGTAAATAAGCCCTCTGTACTCTTTCATTTCTGACGATAACTAGATCGAGATTCCTGCTGGATTAGTCTTAAATACTCCTGTCCTCCAAGAGGGCTGGCATCCTCAGGACAGGCACAGAAAGGAAGCTAAAGCACTCTCATCAGGACAGATATGTTTCTGTCCATGCTCATCCAGTCTCACAGATGACCATGCATCCATTTGTCGCTGAGTCACATGATAATCCACAGCAAATGGAGTCTTCCTTATTGCAGAACAGAACGTCAGTGAGTGGGTTTGAGCACTGAACAGTACAATTGGGTTTAATAGAATCAGGAGGATGGTTGGTAACAAACTCAGCAGCCCAGGATTAGCTAAGGAGGGACATAAGCACAAATACACTGTCAAAGCCAAAGCAAAACTCTCCAGCCAGACCCAGCTCTCTACACCCAAGTTTTCCCAGCAGCATATGAAAGTAGCATCCTCCTGGGTGAGGGGGAAAAGCAACTGTCACACACCAAGGGGAGGTGGGGAACATGCCACTGGTGGAGCACAAACCCTATGGAGTGAGACCAGGTGAAATGAAACAAGCTCAATCTTCCAGTGATGGCTCAAATCAGTTCCAGGGAAATCTTGGACATGACAATGCTCATAAGCCATCAGAAGAAGGGAGGACAAATGCTGGAGTCTTTCTGAGTAGCAAAGAAATGCAGCAGCTCTTCTGGCACAGCAAATTGAAAATAAAGCTGGATTGTGTCAGCGGAGTCACGTGAGGATAGAGACAGCACAAGCGTGGGCAGCAGCCGGCTCCAGGAGGTGAATTTACTGTGTGCACTGGCTGAACAGGCCCAGTGATGCAAATTGCTGTAGCTCTGATTAATCTGGCTGTTAAGCCACATTTATAGATACTGTATATTGCTATAGGAGCACAAAGCAGACAGAGACTTTCAAAAACATTTCATCCTTATGGCCTGCCATACAGAAAATGTTTTCTGGGTTTTCACCACTGTAACTGCACCAGGTAGGAAATGCTTCCTACCAACTGATTCACACAAATAAACCTTGAGTGTGGGCATGGCCATCTTGGCATAACCATTTGTTACAGCTACCTTGCTTATTCATTTCCCAGACTAGTATAAAACATCTACAGGTGCTGCTGCATTCTAATTAAAAAGGTCATACAACTTGAACTGTACTGATGTAATACAGCATTTGGATAAAATCACTAAGTTAAACCAATATAGCTTTTCATCTTCAGAAAAAATAGAGCTATGGTAGTGCAACAGTGTTTTGCACTGTTTAGTAGAAGTAAAATATAATGTGTAAAAACAAAATGCAGAGAGGGGAAAAAATGAACTCATGAATCCATTTTTACTAGGTCAGAAAAATCTGCATTTTCCTTTTAGTTGTCTGATTATTGGCTTTCTCTTTGGCTGCAGCTTTGAGAACACTTTTCTTTCCCATCTTTATTCCCTACAAAAAACATTGACTTCAAACAAATATCTCAAAGGGTTATAGAACTGATTACAGACTGATTCTGGAAGGAAAGAAAGATAATTGTGCGTGAGACGATAAATGTTGCAGGGACAACTCTAAACAATCATGCATGAATTATATATTCAACAAATGTAATTACGAAACGATTCAGAAAATACAAAAAAGCTGCTATTTTTTGTAGTTACTTCCTTTCCTGGCCTGTGCTTTGGATGGCTTTCAAGCATCCCTGATTAAATCTGGCTAGAAATCTCCTGGTGAGCCCATTCCCAATGAGAAATGCCAGTTCATCAGAATGAAACACTGCCGAGTGTGGGAACCTCTCGTGTTTGGTTCAGCATGCATGAGCTTCAAACCTTGCCTGCTGCGCAGGCTGCTGGCAGAAAACTACCAGATTTCCTCCTGTCCCATCTGCACTTCCCATGGCAGCCCACTGGGCAGACTGCGCAGAGGGACCCGTAGACTTAAAGCAGACTTGTCTGCAGGCTTTTCAAGGACAAAAGGCATCAGGAGTAAAAGCTACAAGGCAAAAGTCTTTGTTCTTAAAATACTTGGAGGTGAAGCAGTCAACACCTGACTCGACTTCCAGTTTTCCAATGTACAATCTGTACTCCCAAAGCAAACTGCAAAATCAGCATAATACAACCCTGAAATTGCTTACAAGTGACCCCGGAAAAGATTAACCTTTGTTTACAATAATGTGTTAGGAAATGTGTTATAAGCTCTTTAATACGTGATATTTTAAAGCCTTCTGACCTATTTCTATTTGAGCATCCTGCTCTAATGCTGCATTAATCACCAATTCCTACTGCTAGTCTTCCATCTGTGAAGCTGGAGGGACAACTGAGCATCATGTGTGGTTACAACCACTCTCTGCCATCTTTTTCATGTGCATGGCAGCTATCCTGGAGTGCTGCACACCTTATATCTGCCTAGGACTCACCAAGAGCAATCTTCTGCTAATCTGTAGGAGTTTGACTCCAGGCTACAGCTTGTTCCATGTCACAGTGCCCTCAGTACATATTAGATGGAGCCTCTGGTTCCCAGTTTGCCTTTCCAGGTGTTATCTCAGGACACTGCAACATGTGCAAGAGCTGAGTGACAGAGATGTGCCACTGGGGAATTGTACAGTACCTTAGATTTCCAAAGGAGACAACAACCCTGAGGGACTTGCCAACACCAAAACCTGCCAGAAAACATTTCCTACCTCTCAGCTTAAAAATGCAGGGGATGAGACAGTCACAGGATAGGAAGGAAACCAGAATCAGTTAAGACTTTCACTCCACACTTTGCAGGTGTACTGATACTGTCAGAAATGTTCCTTCCTGCAGCAAGATACTATTGCAGTGGCTAAGGTGCCTGCATCTGTGTCATGCTGAGGGCCTCCTCAATATGGACCTGCAGTTTTGCAGCCTGCCTTTCCCTCACAGCTGCTGGGTCAGTGGTTCCTCTTGCTGTTCTTATGCTGTCGTTCTTCTGCTGTTATTCTCTTGGCCATGCATTTACAAACTCCACAGCATGAGAATCCCTCCCTTCTCCCCTCTTCCTTTTCCTGCCTCACGTTTTGTAGCCTATGATTTATAACAGAGAAAAAACAAGTCTTAGCTGATAGCATAGTAGGTTTTAGCTAATGTTTTAGCCAGTAATGCTACCTGCACAAAGCTTAGCTACCCATCAGCCTGCAATACCTGATCAAAGCATGCTGCAATCAACACTGAGAGCATCAGAAGTGGAGAAAAACAATAAAGAATCTGAGCAGGTCCCAGTGAAAAACAATATGGTAATGTGTTTTTCTGACTGACTAGGGAGAAGACACAATGCAGGGAAAATCATCCTCCTTGTTTTAATTTGCTGTGTTGGAGAGACCAATGTCAGGAAGATGCTTGTCTGGACATCCAGAAATAACACTGGGAAAGCTTTTTCCCTTTCCCATTTTATTCTCTTTCTTTGTATCCCTCGTCTTTATCAAAATGTAAATTTGAGTTCACTGTATGCCACCAGCTATGGACACCGCAGATAGAGTTTTGTGCATGTAGGTCTGTCACAAGGTTGTCTGCGTGCCAGTGTTTCTAAGGACCCATCTGAACTCATCTGAGTTCAGCAATGAACATCCCAAATCTGTTCTCTGTTATGGATCTTTAGCTGTGCTGGGAAAGACTATCTATTTTAAAACTTTTGTTTCAAAACAGTGTGCTGAGCTTGAGTCAGAGGATGCATATTCAGGTGATTTATCTTTGAGATAAAATTTCTGATGAACAAACCTGTGTAGGTGAAAAAAACTGCTTAAACTGTAAATGTTAACAAGGAGCAGATAATTTGCTGTATGTGTCTGTGAGACCATATCTATCCAAAATCTAATTTTTTAACTTTCAAGCAGAAGTCTGCTGCTTGCTAACTGCACATAGTACAGGCTGGTTCTGAATTTCGACGGTACCTGGGCTGAACAAACCTTACATGTCCTGGATCCTCCCATTAATGAAGACATCTAAGTTAGAAGCACCAATTAGGAGGCTGATCATGTGTTGTGCTTCTACACCTAGACTATTTAGATCAGGAAAAACAGGGACTTGGGGCTATGGAAAGAAAAGATGTCCAAAACCAACAGTTCCTCAAAAGAAGAAGGGTGTAAAAAAATGGGTCTCAGAACGAAGAAGGTGGAGAAGATCTCAACTGTAGGAAAGATCCTGCAAGCAGAGTGAGTCCTTGGAGATCAGATCAAAGTGAAGATGAATGCAGTAGGATGCTCAGGGACCTTGGCTGGTGATGTCCAAGTTCATTAACTGTGAGCAGTAGCGAAGTATGAATTCATGTGGCTTTTGCTCAACCTTCCCAGACCAGCAGAGACCAACTGAAGAGTGAAGTTGAGCCCTCATGAAGGTAGTGTAGGGAGGGGAATGACTGAGTGTATTAAATAATCAGGTAAGGTAAAAGCTTTGATCTCTCCAGTTCTTCAGTAAATCCCAATATCCAGATCCACTCTGAGTTGCTTGTTACTCTGTCTTGCCCATGAACAAGAAGGAAAGACAAAAGTCACCCAATAAGCCACTCATTACAATTGATAACCTGAGCCTGAAATTCACCCAAGTACAGGGAGCAATACAAACTGTAACTATCACTTCAAAACCACCAAAATCATGG
>JAVSBS010002364.1:0-41103 GCA_033124195.1 Coracias cyanogaster | reverse complement strand
GTTTCTTGTCCATGACCATGCAGGAATTGCGTGGTCACGTCAAGAAGAGAATCCAGTATTTCAGAGTGGTGTAAAACATCCTCTTGTCCTTTTGCTAAGCACTGTGAATTTCCAAGTAGAAACTCTTTTGGGAGGCAGAAATGGTTTGGTTTTTTCTTCCCATTTGCTTGCCACATGGTTCTGCCTATATGCTCAGATATTATCAGTAGACCAGCTTTAAACCGACACTTTGGCCCTGTTGCTAACAGTTCTTTTCCAGTGGTGCTCCAAGATACCAGCTGCTGCAGGGGCTCAGGTCAATCATGACAAGATCGATGCGATCAAGTGAAAGAACCGTTTATTTAGTCAAACATCGCTCTTTTATAACCTCTTTGGCATAGCACGCAGTACAATCTATTCTGCTATTGGTTACCTTGTGCATTTCATCTACCTAGCAACAGCTTCTAATTGGTAGCACATATTCTCCAAGCTCTCTATTAAAGGATAGCTCACGCCCATCTACCTTTCTACACATGCTAATTGCCTGATGGTCTTGCTGTACCTCTTACTGACTTCTTGCCAGGCTGTTACTGTGGAATTTGCTCATTAGGCTTCTTATCTACTTCTTTTCTAGGCTCTTTTAGGAAAACATCATTATCTGTTCAAGGCTGAAAATCTACCCGAGTCCTCAGACCAGCTGCGGACTCCCACAAGCTCCAATTCCAAATATACTGCAATACAATCCCAGTGGCTGAAGAGGCTGAAGGCCACCTTCTCTTACGAAGATTGCCTTGAATTACTTGCAGGACAATCAACTCCTTTTTATAAAAAAATAACATGCTGGGAGTTGGACTGTGTAGTTCATTGCTTAAACTGTGACTTATCCATCGGCCAGAAGTTTATCTGATAACAAAACCATCTCTGGACCCAACAGGAGCTGGAATTTACAAGTATAGTGATTTCAACAATGAGTTACAGACAGAGAGAATAAGTTACTTATAAGTGTACCTACCACAGTGTTTGGAGAAACGTTTCTCCACCCAGTTCTGTGCCAATTCATCTCTTTCTGCAGGTGCTAAGGGGCATCTAGAATGGCACCATGATAAGTGATAGGAACTCAGAAGAGAAAACGGTTAGCAATGCAATATTTACTGAGATCCTGGCAATGTTTAAGCCAGTATTTGTTACTGATTTATTTTACTGAAGATGGTATTTCAACCTACTGCTTGGCTGGATGGGCTACAGTTCTGAAGAGCTTGGTGTAAGATGTTATGATATATTTCTAGACCAGGTTGACGTGGCCTATGTAGCTACTTGTATTGAGGTTGCTAAGACTGTGAGTGTAGTAAGATGGAACTAGGTGTAAAAAGTTTCAAGCATTTACAAAATCTGTAGGAGGAATGTCAGCAGGTGTGTTCCAAGCTTCATCTCTAAAGGAAAGTTATCTTCAGATGATACATCAAGTGATTGTCCTGAGTGGGAATGAGAGAAAGCTTTTGCCTAGCAAAACTGCTGGCATCTCATCTGCAGACAAGCTGACAGCATCTGCTTTCAGCTGTTGTGCATTTCAGCTGGGATATTCACCTCATGGCTTCAGGAACAACTGGGCTAGCCCTGTGGATATTTAAGAACAATTTTAAATACTGGGAGATTCAAGGCTGATTCAAGTGGAAGAACTAGTCACATAGTCTTGAAGGAAAAGGGGATCCTTTACCTTAATTATCTCTAAAAATCTCTTGCTTTGGCAGTGACTTTGTTTTTGTGAAAATCAAACAACATTCCATGAAGAATATGTAGATGGGATTTTTAAATTATTTTGGCTATTGAACCGTTGCAGCCCAGGAATGTTTAGCCTGCAGCATTTTGTACACCACAAATAGTATATAATATTACCCTGTTAACACTAATAAACTTCAAATTGCAGAACACGAAACATCTGACAGCAGTTCTGGGATTATTTTGGCCTCAGTGAAGAAAATCTACTATCATAGCAGCAAAGCTAAGAGATTCTGTGATGTGGAATTTATGGCATATCCACCTCCAACACTACTTATAAACAAAGAAATTTATAAAGAGCCAGGTTGTAGCATCACAATGTCATTTTAAAGAGATCTAATTTTTTTTTTTTTTAATTGGTGAAAAAGGGAGATATGGAGGGAAGAATTACGTGGGACAGTCTACCCTTGTGGTGCTAAAGGACCCAGTTTATTCTGCATCCAGTAAAACCAGCAGGTGAGTCAGACACAGTTCATGATTTCTTTGCAATTACACCCAACCCAGTGAGGTTGTGGTGACAACAAACATAATGTGTCCCTTGGACAAAGTAAAGCAGCCATAAGGAGCAAATTCTCACTCCTGTCTAATAAAAGGAAATAACATCTGTAAATGTTTGTTGTAATTCTGCAACAGAATAAAATGTTAAATTCCACATACTGCTCTGGCACTCCCATCCTGATCATCATCAGTGAAAATACACCTTCAGTGCAGCAGCTGTAGCTGCTCTAATAAGATATCTACATAGAGAAAATAGGCAATCAAATTTCTGCAAAGTATGAAATTTTCCATTAAATTGTCTCTTCCTTTTATATAACACAGCTGCAACAGTTCTTACTAGCTTTTCCTATCCATGCCTCAGCAAACATGACGCTCATTATTTTCTAGGATATTTTCCAAATGAGTCATTTTGGATTCAGAAGATTTCCTCTAAAGGCATCTAGACCATGACCCCCAAAATTATATCCTGAAAAGAAAAATAAATTGATTGTGCCGTCTATGACCATAAGTTAAGAAATAGGGAATTTTGTAAATGAAGAACATATTCTGATAAATTAAAAATGGCAGCAGTTGTAATGAATGTCATTTTCTTCTAAATGAAACTTTGGTAATTTAGTCAATATATTAATCTTCAAAAGATCTTTGATGTTGTGGTCTGTTTGGCTTTGTCTGTTGAACTCTATAGCTTTACTTTTAATAAGGCAGCAGTTCTGTGGTTTTCATCTGAGTAACAAGCCATCATTGGTAGACTAAATTGCTTGGAATTACTGTAAATTGCAGTGTGCCTGCTAACTGATGGAGTTTCTGAAGTCCTGGATGAAAAGTGTTATTCTTTTCCAGCATTAATGATCTTTTGAATCCTATCCTATTGCTGGTTTTGGTGTTGATAATGGTGATGCAAACTATGCCTATAACACTGCTTCATTTCATCTGCAGAATGATTCTTCAGTGATCTAAACAATAAACATACTTAGAAAAATACAGTTATTGAAGTAATCAGAATGCTAATCCATGCTTACATGGGGTAATGACAGTCATGGGAAAACCCTGTAGCTGCTGTGGAGTCTTTTTTTTACCCCTGTTTGCACTGTCAATCTGAGGAAGCAATCAGTCTGAAGTTCTTGGCTCAAATCTAAGCAGATCACTCAAGATGTATGAAGGCCAGTGTAAGGTTTCTGTTACCTTTGAGGTTTACCTGAGCTGTGCCGTGATCACTTAAATGATACACTGGCTGAGCACAAATCACCCCAAATTAATGCACATTCTTAAAAAGTTTTATGTCTTTGAAATTATTTCATTTTGAAGTGTCTTGCAATTTTTTGTTCAACTTGAAATATTTTGCTTCCTCTGAGTGTGGCTAAACCCTATATGTCTTTAGTTTAAGACAAGGATAAAGTACAAAAAAAACCCCGAACAAAACCAAAACCCCATTGAAAACCTTTTGAAAAGGGAAAATAAAAACCTTCTGATTTGAAATGGAAATACCAAAATACTTTGCTGTTTCAGAAATATTTATTTAGAATCTGAACTTACAGTAAAACCTCCTAAGTCCTTTTGGATCAAAACAATCTGCTAAATTCAACACATAGGTTCTATTCCTATCCAAACTCAAATTTCATTCACAGTTACCGTTAAAATGAAAATCACACAATATGCTACAAAGGTCTCTATCAATGGCAAATTTCACCCCCTGTTACTATCTTTCTTTGAAGACGTCATAAGGTTGTTATTTCCATGGGACAGTCTCATAGGCAGAAGTAGTGGTTCCTGAGAAACAGACAAACAAGTTGTCTTTGACCAAAATTGTCTTTGAAACGCGGAGATAAGACTGAGAAAAGTAAAAAATGCATGCAACTGCAAAGATTGTATTGAATTAACATGATGAGGTCAAAGATATATATTCTAGAAAAGCAATAAAAGTTTATTAGGCAAGATGCAATCTAAATATATTATCTATTTAAGGGATCTTCCACTTGTTCAATTTGCAGGCCTGCAGACTTTTCCAAAGAGCAGCGCAAACTCCATAGCTAGCCTAACTTCAGCATTGACTTTGTAGTGCCGTTTTATGAATTGTTTAGTAGTAGTCTATGGGTACAGAAGAGTTTAAAGACCATAGTCCAAAAAACAGACTGACTTATTATAGAAATGTATTTGGTTAAATTTTAGCATCAATATACTATATCTGTGTAACAGATTGCTTTGTTGTTATCATGGAAAAGAAACATTTAAGTGGTCACCTTTTTTGTTGTCACATTATTGACATTGCCTTAAGAAAAATACACCAAGCTCCTATTTCATTCACTATCCTTCACACATTCATCCTTCAGCAGTGAAAAAGAATGGTGTATATGTGACATCACTTTTCCCGTATAGAAAAACAGTAACTGTGTTATTGAGTAATGTATACAGTAAATGGGAAGCAGTCTTGCTTGCAGTGGCCTGTGATTTAAAAAACTCATGCTTTGGGTGACTTTGATCAAATGACTTCACTGTTCCCTTCCTTGATTTCTTGCAGTATACAATGTATTTATAATGCTATGGACCCGCTCTTCAAGGCACTTGGGTTCTGTGAATGAAATTGCTAAATGGATGAAGTAACAACAATTCCCCTTTTCATTTTCCACTTGCAGTGGTAAATGATACACATATCTGTCGTCAAATGTTCCTATTACATTAAATGTGCATTATTATCATCTATGCGTTAAGGTCACGGTGCTCCACAAGACTGTGGATGGGCCACATACAGGACTAAAGGCCTGTGGGGAGGTGGAGGGAGGTATTCTACCATGAGAAAACAGTGAAAGGGCACAAACACTCCCTAGCTAAGACTGCCTTTCAGCTGAAACTTAAATCTGATGTGCTCAGGGCAGATCTTCTTTTCACAAAAACACACAGGGAGATTAAACAATGTGGCCAAAGCAGGAGCACTTTGTGCAGGTCTGGCAGTGAAACGCCCTGGACCCATCTCAGCCCGCCCACTTTCCTCCTTATTGCCTTGGTACTCACTCCAACCTATACTGGCTTATCCCTGTCCTAGTCTACACAGTTGTGCTTCACTATGCATGAATTTTCTTCCAGAAGAACAAGGAGCAGCTGCTCTCAGCATATGTAAATACCATTTAGCACACCCCATTCCTTCCCCTCTCAAAGCACATCTGCATGCATGTGCACACACACACACAGAGCAATAATATTACACATTAAATTACTGCCATTGAAATCAGCTTTTGGCTTACACGATGCTGACAGTATTGTGTTTTATTGCTAAATGCTACAAGTGATTCCTGACACTCAATGATTTATCATGTAGCTCATCTACTCAGGGATTTCCTCTACCATGTAATATCACTAGAATTTTGCCTGAGGAATGACTGCCGGGGGGGGACCTGCTATTATACCTTGCTTCCTTCTTCTGGAATGTATTAGCATAATATAAGTAAATATCACAGAGCAGTTTGATATGTAGTGTAAGTACTGTTTTTATGTTAAACTCAGATGCTTGTGGAGGAAGGGTAAATTTTCAGAAAATTTCTTAGTCCACTAATACATTTTAAAATAGTAAAATGTGAAAGCATCTGATGTGTCTGTATCCACTATAATCCAGCCACATTTCTGTATCCTTGCTTCTCATTTAGCATACACAGACATTCAGGCTGCAGAAAACAACTTTTGCATTCATACTGTTATAACATAAATGTCTTTCTTTTGACATCAGAGAGTCTGTAGTTATATATATAACATTGAGCACATGTGTAGTCCTTTTTGCCTCCACTTGGTTCACTCACAGAAAGCATATTAGAAATGCCCAGGAACAGCAGACGTGACCCGTTGATCAAGGGCATATTCATACTCACTGGAACAGAGGATGCTCCCAAAGGAGTACAGCGAATGCACTAATTACTTAGTTTGTTAACATAAGAATATAATAATGACCAACTTGGTTCAGACCCAACTAGCCCCAAATCCTGTTTCCCAAACTACTCAGTAGGAGATACACAGGGGAAGTTCATAATAAGTACAGACAGATTTTTGGCCAAGCACCTCTGCTAGTAGTCAGTGCCTTAGAGAGCACTTGACCTGAAGGTCATACAGAGATCGACCTGTTTAATGAGTGCTGGTGGACCTGTCTTAATTTAGCTAATCCCTTCCTGAATCTATTTGCATTTTTGCCTCCACAGCTTCTCTGAGCAATGAATGCCTTCTTTAGTTATGAGCTGTGTGAAAGAACATCTTCTTCAGTTTGTTTTGAAATCGCTTCTTGATGCTTTGGCACTGAAGTCCCAGTAACTCCTGTGTGACAAGAATCAGGGAACAGTCCTTCCTCATGTCCTTTCTCTAAACCTCTAACTTCATTCTGCCTTTCCCTTTTGCCTCTTTCTGAAACCAAACATGGTCTGTTTGGTCTCTCTTCCTGTGCAGGCTGTTCTCTGATAAAACTTTTTGGTACCTCATTCAACTCTGCTTTTTATGAGTTAGGGGAGGACTAACAGTATGTGCAGTCTTCAGAATATGTCTGAAACAGAAACAGAAACAACTCCAATATTTACTTCTTGACTGGTAATAGCTAATTTAGAACAATGTATGTGTGGCTAGAAATATTTTTTCCCAGGTGCACATATCATATCATATCATATCATAGATATTGCACAATATCAATGCTGAATTTTGGTCAGCATACAACAAGATCTGCAATCATTCACGCCAGCTTTAGACTTGACTGTACTGGGTAATGTTGTATTACCACCAAACTTTGCCACCTAGCCCCCTTTTAAAGCTTCCTTCTGAGAATACAGTGATGCCTCAGCACAGTTAACATTTCCCTACTATGAAAAATTCATCATTTGTTCTTCCTTGTTTCCAGTCCTTTAACCAGTTATTAATCCATGTGAAGCCTTTCCAAATGACAACTTCATCTCTCTAAGAACCTTTGGGGATGAACCATGTAGATGGCTTTCTGGAAACCCTCAAACACTCTATTAACTGAAGCACCTTTATTCATATACTTCCTTACACCTTCACAGAGTACTCATAGATCTGTGAGTCATGACTTACCTTGGTAAAAGCTGTGTTGACTATTCCTCAATAAATTGTATTTTTTTCCCCATGCCTAATACATCTATTCTTTACATGAGTTTCTATGAGTTTGCTTGGTACAAAAGCCAGATGTAATGGCCTTTATTTCCCCACATCTATCTTGCAGTCCTGGTTTGGAAAAAAAACAGTGTTACACTCTTGCCTTTCATTTTTCTTACATCACGAGCCTAAACTTCGCTTATTCTCAGAATAAACCAGTGCCTTTAACTCCTTTACAATTCTTGGAAACTATTTTTTGTTATTTATTTGTCCCATACCCCAGTCCACTTTTTTTTTCCAGCTAAAATTGATGTTATCTGGTATCCCCTGAAGGACAGCAAAGTCTCAGGTCTCTCTTTCATCTCTCTGTGGAGAATGTAGAGACAAAAAAATGCAATTGCTACCATTCCCAAGAGGACCAAAGATTATGTAGCAGCTGCTGCTACTTCATGCCTTCCTGTACCAGAAGATGCGGTACCAGCTGTGCAGATACCTGTCTACATTGGGGTTCATCCCCTCCAGTACTCATTCAGCTTTCTTGTAACGACCTTGTCTTCTCTGTGTGATACTTTTTTATATTGTTCACTTCTGGACCTCACAAAGTGCGGCAGATATCCTGCTTCTGATGCTTTTGAAGTTTTTGTTTTTATGAAGTTTCACACCTTTAGCAAATTACTTCTCACAACCTCCTCTATTATTTTTTCTTGGACTGCCTTACAAGGACTTTCCATTTAACTTGCTGAAGTTTTTGCTGCTGGTTATGGAATCATTATTCCTTTCTTTCCCTGGCTCAGGACTTGTTTAATTATTTCATATATTCAATGAGACATAATCTGGAAAGAAGAGACTGAAAGAGCCTCACATGAGGTGCCCTATAATCCACTAGGAGCTAAAGGGTCACATTCCCTTGAAGCACTGGAAGGATTTGATATTGGGTATCACTCACTTCAGCCTGTGAGCAAATGCTGGTCTCATCTTCTCCTTTAATTGCCCAAGTGCTTGTATCTTATCCCCCTACTTGGTGTTCCTCAGGGGTGCACAAATGGCTCTTGGCACAGCACCACTGTACCCTGTGCCTCGGGGCTAGCTTCTCCCCCTCATTCAATGAGGATCCCAGGCATCTCTCTCTGGGACTCACTTTCTGCTCCTGCGAACTCATCACTGTGAGAGGCCCAGTGTTGTAATTCCTTCCACGCTTCTATAGCTCCAGCCTTCAGGCTGTGTGTAAACATTATCCTTCTCACCAAATGCTGACAGTTTAAAATTAAAATATGTCAGCACTAGTTAAACCAAATATACAGTTTTATGCTCATGACAAAGCAGTCTGGGTCAAGATTTGTCTTATACTTTTTCTTTGTAGTGGCTTATAAGTCAAAAATCCCTGTGGTACTGACCCTGCCATTAACCTTTCAGACTGGAATGTAGTCAGACAAGTTGGTGTGTTGTTTGTCCCCTGCTCTAAAACAAAATAGTTTCTAAGGGATGCTTGTATATGTATTTATTAGTGAAAATCCTCATCCTGCTAACAAATATTCAAAATTTACTGTTACCCTATTGCAATGATTCTTACTGTAACTCCCTTTTTTTTTCTCCTCCTCAGAGAAAGGAGATTCTTGGACCAAAGAAAGAAGAAGCAGCACCTACAGGGTTGTGGCCCTCAATCTCACCTTTCTCAGGGGCTCAGACTTTACGGATGGACTGCAGATTACAGACAGTGGATGCTTTGGCAAGTCCTTTTCCAGGGCTGGGTTCCTACACTAGCAGGAAGCAGGTGTTTTCTTTAAGCAAATATGTTGGGCAAGATGGCTTCCTCTTTCCTACACAGAGAATCTGATCTCTGTGCAGAAAGAGGCAGATTTCCATATCCTCTTCAGCCCTAGGAAATTTAATCTGGCATTTTCTGCAGGAGGGTCTGAGCTACAGCAGTGCAGAACCACCTCCCTTTACACAGCCTAGGCCCTCTCCCACCTGTCCCCTCAGAAGAGAAGGGAACCATCAGCAGTAACAGGCAGCAGCTCCATCTATGTAGCATCGGTGATGAACCCTAACTCCTCGCAGGCACCAAGAGTTAACTAACACTTTCTGCTGAGATTATGGCATGCCATGACAAGGACGAAGTACTTGTGGGGCCAGGCAAGTGGGCTTTGGGGTCTTGTTTTAGTTATATTTCTAGGTTTGATCATAGTATTGGGAACAGAAACCAGCTCACAGCCTCATTCTCCTCACTAACCAGGAGGCAATGTAAGTCTGAAGAAGGAGAGGGAGTGTGTGTTAGGACCTCCCTCTGGACTAGCACTCCTGTTTTCTTGTAAAAATTGAAGTTGCTTTTCACCAGCAGGGAAAGGGAAAACTGCGTTTAAGAAATTGTTCAGTGTAAACACCAGCAAATTCATTATTCATAGTTGTTTAATGAAAGTTTTATGTTAACAAATCTTTTTTTTGGTGGATGGCTCATAAACTATTTGCTGCCTTTTCCTGTCTTTTTTGCATCTTCAATTCACTAGGTCACATTCATTGGAGGTAAAGTTTTCAAAAAAGAAAAAATAAAGATCTGAAGCGAGTCAGTGCTTTTGAGCACTCGCTAGCTACAAGATACCTTGTGTTCCACCTGATTCAGCTCCATTATTCATTGCTTGAAATTTTTCAGAAGAAGCAGCATGTTTAAATGTCACTTACAATATGAAAATTTGTTTTAATACAATTTAGTCTGAAGATTTACAGTACTCACAGTATTCCCATCTGTGCTTATGAACCTTTTCTTTCTATAAATAGGTGAAGAAACTGCATTTTGCTCAGCTCTTGTCTTTAGTGAGTCTCCCAACTTTTGTTAAGTCTGTGTTCATAGACGTCAACATCTTGTCGAAGCTGCAGTCAGACATAAGAAGTTTATACGTGGGATCCTAAAGAAAGGCCTGGCCATGGTAATATTCACTAGTATCGCGATTTTACCCCATATTTTCAGTGAACTCACTTTTTGTCAGAATAAATTATCCAGGCTTGACACTTCCTCTGCTTGGTCTTATTCTGAGAGCAGAGTACACACATCCAACAGATTTGACAAGGTGTTCTTCATCCACCTCCAGCTCCTTCTTTGTTCTCACAACAGTATTATCAGCCACTGCATTTTAAAGCAGGCTGCAATGTTGACTATCAGGACTTTTCAGATGTTGAGGTATCCATCTGCAAGCTTGAAATCAAGCATAGGCAGAAGGTCGCTAGCATTTCATTGGGCTTCAGGCATGGGTAAATAAAAACTGAAGCTATACACCAATGTACCAATTAAGTTCTTATTTTATTTGAACAGAATACTAAAAATATTTAAAATCTGTAGTATGAGTGAGGAAGAGTCTATCTGTTTTCTTGCAAAAAATGAAGTCTAACAGCTTTACCTTTCTATTTAGGAAAAAAACATTCCTGTCTGTGGTGTGTGCTCTATTTAATATATCTGTGAAGCCCAGAATAACAAACAACTGAGATAAATAACCTTCAGTTGATAAAGAAACCCACTGTTGAAGGGAGGTGCTGTAATCACAGCTGGCTATGGCTCTGCAACACTCTGTGGGCAGCCAGGGGGTCTGGAGGTACAAACTAAGGCTGTGTCCCAGCTGGCAGCTCTGCTGCACCAAAGCGGAGGCAATTAGAGACAAGGAACCCAGCAGTCTCACTTGCCCTTCATCTGCTTCAGTTTTCCTGGTGGCCACACTACTTACGTCAGATGTGCATACTTTTTAACCTATCTACCTAATTATTTTCATAATCAAAATTATATCCATAAACTCAGCACACGGAGAGGGAAAAAAGGACAGTGACAGCACAAGGGGAGGAAGGGCTGTACCACCATAACGGTTCTGCCAAAGCAGCACTTTCCCCAGTTTAGGCTGCTGGACTAGAAGCCTCCAGTTGCCTGTCTGCAACCTAAGTTTGCTCCATTGATTTTAAACACTAGCAATAGTTATTGCAGCAAACAGAGCACACATGGTGCCGTTAATCTCCAGAAGTGATCTAAAGAGTCATGAACACCTTTTTGTCCAAGCCTTCTGCAGCTGTTGTTTTAGGATGCCTGCTCCCCTGGGGCACTTTCAGGCACAGTTAGCTTTCTCAAATGATTTGAAAGTATTATAACTATTGTGATTGCCTCCACCTGATGAATGAGCTGATTTGTTAAGAGCCCTCCTGCAGAACAATACAACTTATGGTGTGAGCTGAGCCTGGCTGGGTTCACTCGCTGATCCCCTTGCCTCCTGTCTCTGTTGCAATGCAGGACAACATCCCCTTTGCTTAGGGATGCCAAGGCTGGGCACTGCAAAGCTTAAGGATACCTCACAAATGCATTTAGGGGTACTGAAGAAGAGCTTGTCCATTTGAGCTCTACTGAATGATGACCTCAAAATAGGTGCTGTGTCCGGGCCTCTGCAATGATGCAGAAGCTTGAAAAGTATAAATCAGATTTTCAGCAGCTGCATGTATAAATTTTTCTCACTCATTTCATGAGACCTGCAATATAACAGATACTCTGAAGCTGGTGGTTTAAGTTCAGTGAGTGAGGGAAAATGCTGATATTATTCAGGAACTGATTGGTGGCTGCCAATATCTACGACCACTGGCTGAGGTTTGATGGAATAACAGAAAACATGTTGAAAATGTGACAGCCAGTGAATGCGTTCTTCTTGATTGCTTCAAATTGGATGGCGTTTGCACAGATGGGACATCTACACTAGCTGGCAGGAGTACTAGTTGTGTTGCTTTTCTAGAAAGGGTTTTGTATCAGCAGTTATCCAAAATATCACTTTATTGTCACTGGGAGGCTTTTTGTACTAAGGACCTGGATCTCTCCAGTGCTCCAAACCTGATTGTCTGTTTCATCAACATGATACTTGTGCATGCACTAAATCAACATTTCCTACAAATATGAACAAGAGGAAATGAATGCTCCTCTGCAACCTTAGTTAGCTGTTACAGGCCCTTCAAAACTTTTGGAAACAAAAGAAACAAGTGGCTTTAGAAAGGCAAGAATGAATTCATGAATGACAGGAAGCTGCTTAAAGACTAGGATTAGACAGTGAACTGTCTTCCTTTACAGGCATTAATTTTTTTCCTACCTTCACTATGTCTACAGGGGAAAGACTGCCTTTCTGTTAAGGTGTTTAATGGCTTTCTTCATGACAAAACCAATAAAAAACTCATGTCTCATAATAATGTGGACTGTTTTATTTTAGAGCAGTTAGGAGTTAATAATAGGATTATAAATTAGGAAATCTATGCTGTAACGTCATCAATTCTGGGTTTATATGAGTGGAGTTTGGAAGAAATTATGGTAGAAAAGACCACTGTGGCCATTTAGTAATACTCTTGCTGAATTTATAAATGGAAATACTGAAATTCAAAATGACAGTTGAGTTTATGAAGGACTTGCAATTCATCCCTACTGATGAAGGCCAGTGCTGTCTTGAGCAAGGTCCAGGTGGGTAAGTGCAACCCTGGCCTCACTGGAGCACAGTGTAGCTGTATTCCCAGAATTAATGGTGTGATGTGGAAGAGATCTCCTTGCACTGACCTGGGCTAAAAAAGGAGCTTTTTTACCCTCATCCTGATGAAGTCGTCCCTGCTGGAGTGCATAATTACCACTGAATTTTTAAACAGCTGTAACGCATAATATTAATGCCTAAAGAGAACAGCAAAAGAGCATTTCCAGGGAAACAAACGACCACATTTCCCTGCTCACTGCTACAATAGGCTGAGATAATACTTAAGCTGGTTGAGAGCTAACAGGGTTTAGAAACCAGTCAAAACTGAGAAATACAACATTAACAAATGGACAGGATCATATGGTGGAGTAAGCCTCTAGAGAAAGGCAAGAAGCTTTAGCCTCTGTTTCCCATCTCATATTCTCAGCACATCTCTACCACTTCATCACGCTAAATCTGGCATGTGGGAGGAAGAAGCCAGAGCAGAGATAGTAGGAATGCAAGAGGTGCCAGAGCTGGGGCAAGAAACCAAAGGATGGGCAACAGAAATGACCCTGCGAGCCCAGTTTTGCACACACACACACACACACACACACACACACGCACACACACCCACCCCCCGAGATTCAGATTTAAACACCTACCCATGTGGTGCCCTACGTCTAGTGATGACACCTCAATTTACAGAAGTGAATAGTAAGAACAGGGCAACAGAAAGCAGAGGTAGATCCAGCTCTGTCTCAGAGCTTTATTTATGAAGGTATTTGAAGTCCCCATACTGAACAAGTCCTCTTCCGTTGTCTGCAGAGCAGTGTAAGGTGTTCCCGTGCAGAAGCAAAGGTTTGTGCCAAACACTCAAATGAGGGGAGGGACCGATTGCAAAGTTACACCGCTCTGCAGATCCCAGTATGGGCATTCTCCAAGCCAAAGAGACGTGCTAGAAATGCTAGTTTTTAACCAGTCCATTGTGCTGAACCAGTAACCAGAAATTCATTCTTTCCTTAGTTCAGTTCTGGCTCAGGATCAATGAAGACCTCAAAACCCCCACAGTTCAAGTTCAGTTCCAGTTCAATTGAAGCAGTGGGGCAAGAGGGAAATAATTTCAGACTGATGTTTTCTTCAGGTTTAGTACAACTCTTTGAGCATTTTTGTCTGAAATCTGTATTGTAATGCCTCTGGTGAAAAAAAAAACACAAAACCTGGCTCCTGCAACATAATGACACACACACACACTGCAGCTAGATAGATCCTGATCCAAGACTGATGATAACTGCAGTGGAGAACTTTGGCCTGGGTAGTTTGATAACCCACACAATAGAACTGTGGACAAGGTGATGGAGCATTTTGTTAGCAGCAAGAGACAATAAATCTTTTTTTTTTTTAAATGGGAACGGACTGACAGCTATCTCTATCTCTAGTGTATTACAGGGTATTTCATCTGCTTCTCCCTACAGACATGACTGAACAAAGATCGAGTCAAATAAATGATTAAAAGTTGACTGCTGCAAAGTATAGCTGTTCACTAACTGAATGCCAGGGTTGAATCCTGGGCCATGGTAGGTGTGCTCGCTGCAGCACATAGGAAGTGTCACAGAAGAATGGCATTGCATAGTGTTGCAAAGGGTTGTGTAGCTTATTCTTCTGCTTCCAGCAGTGGCTGTACATGGATGGCTGAGGGAAAATATGCAGACAGGCCAGACACGTAGGTTCCTTTTCCCTAGCAGTCTCCTAACCTCTAAACAGAGAAACATCCATTCTCTGGGGGCTCTAAAACCACAGCATTAGCATTGCTGGTGTGCTCTTCTGGCCACCTGAGGTAGGGGGTCTCAGGACCTGCATGTGAAATCAGTCACTTGCAAGGCAGGACATAATGGCTTGAGCACATTTGCATGTCAGTGTATCCAAACAGTGTCACACAGAAGTCAGCTGTGTCAGCAGAGATTGCACTAGGTCTCTGCATCTAAAATGTGCCCTCAGAATAGGAACCCAAAGAACCAGTGTATTTTAATTTAAGTAATTGGATGTGGTCTTGGGAGCATGGATAGGGCTTTCTCATTTACAGATACGTGCCCAAGCCATTGGGGCATAGATGCAGACACCCGCATGGCATTTTGTCTCCTGCATCCTTAGTGGCTTTTTTTCTGTGCGGTGTCAGGATTTCAAGAGGGAGAATGAAAAAACACATCTCAGTTTAGCCTACCGCTGAGAGATGTGCAGCATCTATATAGGACCACCTAGGGCACAAGGAGGCCCTGAAACACATTCTTCCATTTCCTGTGTTTACCAGCTTAACCTGTAAAATATTGTATAAAGCATAGCTGGGAAGTGACAACACTTTTCCTGCTTTCATTTTACAGAAAAGAAACAACCTTAGAAACTGTGTTTTCTAGGAAGTCTGATACAGACACCACATGCTACAAGTACCCCCACGGAGCATTGATGCCATTAGGGCTTATGCACTGCAGTGCCTAAATTCTGAGCTGTCATCAGGCTTGGGCATAAACAAAGTGTTAAAAGCTTTGGTGCTGTTAAGTCTGGGCCCATTCTGGGTCACACAGAGCTGTAACTCTCAGGAACCTGAAGGTCTATGTGCAAACTGCTTCTAGCATTTATAAACCCACAGTTTGAGTAAGCATTTCTGCATCTCAGTTCTGGAGTCTAGCAGCTCTGTCTCTTGCTTCAGGCACCCTTAAAATACTATCCCAGCACTGAGCTTGTTCTGTACAAATTGCAATGTAAATAAAAATGTTTCATGCTATGCACTGATGTAGCAGTTGTAAATAGGCTTCCATTTTGACCACAGAATATGTCCTTAATTACACAGAAGTAGGTTGCTTTCCTTATTTTTTTTAAAACTGTTTTTTAAGTGTGAAAACAAACTCAGTATCTGCAGTGAATTCAAAGACAGTCACAGAAAGGTAGCCTTTGTTTGAACCGTGCCATGATTGACTTTGCAATTATTTTTTTCCTTTGCTTTCTTGGAAAGTGCGTATTTGTTTTCCATACATTCCCTTTCCGCAAAGCAGCCATGTACTTGAAGTGATGAGTACTTAGTAGTAGCTTTATGAGTCATAACTCACATATTAATGCTGTGCCCAGCCCATGACTGCAGAGTGAAAGCCAGGAAATGGAGGCAGTCTATATGGCCTCCTTAACCTGTTGCAATGAGAGACATGAAGAGTTACTGAGATCTTAGCCTGTGACCTGAGGCTGCTTATGCAGAAATGACCTGTGCAGGCAGAGGAGAGGAGAACCGTGAGGCTCCTTGTGTCCACCTCAGGCTGGTGAAACACACTACAAAGCTGAGCTTTGAGAAGATGGATTGAGCAAAAGGAGGAGGAGGACTTGATTTAATTTTAAAAAATAAAACCTGAGTTACACTGTTGTCCAGATAGGTTTCTGAAAGAGACTCTTGAGGTTTCTACACGTCAGATCATTCTAGTTCTATGCCTCTTTAAAAACATTTAAAAACTTGGATTATCTGAAGCTGTGGGAGGGAGGTTTTAGTGTCTAAATTCACAGGTTAACAGCTGAGGTCTTTTGGGGATGATGACATTTTAAAAAATGCTAACAAAGTGGCAGCCCTTTTTTTCCCTGCAATGCAATGCATGGGATAGAAAATCAGGGCATCCTCATGCTGTTCAAAGACCTCAGACAGAAGCTTCATCTTTCCCTATAGGTAGTTTTAGATACTGGAGAAGAAGTCCAACATCTAAGATAGTTGCTAAGGTTTAGCGGAGGAGGCTATACATGGAAATCCATTCCTAAATATTTGCAGTGCTGGAGACTTTAGGAACTGAAACCTTGTAGATAACTGTGAGTAAAATGTACCAAGTAACATGTGGAGTAGAATGCATTTACTATCATATTTAAGTGCTTGCAGAATGTCTCTTTGTTGTTACTTTTACAAGGAGCACTTTGCATACAGAACATCAATCTCTTACAGAACCAACAAATTACTGTGATAGAAATAGTAGATTAACAACAAGGCAGATGAGGTATGGGGGCTTTCAGGAAAGGGAATTTACCTTTATCGCATAAAATGAAATACCTTTGTGTCTTATACCTTTATGTCTTTGTCAGCCCACATGACAAGAAGGCAGTTACCCCTGCTGCTAGATGCCTTTGACACATTGTAAAAAGGCACGCATAACAGAACCAGCTACCATAGGGATTAAATAGTCTGAATGTTTTATATCAAGTGACAGCTGCATTCATCTCCCCTTCCTGGCCCCCTGTCCTGGTTTTGGATGGGATGGAGCTAATTTTCCTCCTAGTAGCTGGTATAGTGCTGTGTTTTGGATCTAGGTTGAGAATAATGTTGGTAACACACTGATGTTTTAGTTGTTGCAGAGCAGTGCTTATGCTAAATTGAGGACTTCTCAGCTTCTCATACCGCCCTGCCAGCGAGAAGGCTGGAGGTGCACAAGAAGCTGGGAGGGGACTCAACAAGGACACCTGACCCAAATCAGCCAAAGGAATATTCTATACCATATGACATCATGCTGAGCAATGAAACTGGAGGGAGCTGGCTGGGTGTGGCAACCTGCTGCTCAGGACCTTACTGGGCATCAGTCAGTGGATGGTGAGCAATTGCATTGTGCATCACTTATTTTGCATATTCTTTTATCATTTTTTTTTTTCCCTTCTTCTTGCATCCTATCAATTTTTCCTTATGCCAACCCATGACTTTTACCTTTTTTCTGATTCTCTTCCCCATCCCACTGGCAGGGGAGTGAGCAAACGATTATGTGCCGTTTAGCAGCCTGTCAAGTTAGACTACAACACTCCCCTACCCCAAAACCTGAGCAAGTTGATGGGCTGGAGAGCGGGAGTGCTTTGGAGGTCCATACCTTGACGTTATTTTGAATCAAGGCAACAGCATCCCTTTGAAGACTTAAACCACTGGGGGATGCTTTACCTTGCATGCTTTTGCAGGCAGATGTAGTGGTAGCAGTTGGGAAATGAAGAAAGGTCATAGATAGGCAAGTCAGAAATTTTTCTGCTTTTCAAGGGACAAAAATAAGCCACTCTGGCCTTTAGCAGAAAAATGGTGGGAGCCAAAGGTAATCCAGCTAAAGCTCAAACCAGAGAGGTCAGGGCACATCTAGTCTTGCCAGTCTGTACCTTCAGTACATACCCACACTTGCACTTCCATGAAAATTTGTCTTGTCTCCAGATTTCACACAAACATTTGAAGCTTCAGGTTTGGGTGAGCTCTTGGGCTTCCAGATTTGAGCTCACAACACTGTCTCACGTGAGCTCAGCTGCCACGAAATATGCATTGGTACCAGCTGACCTGGATGGGTGCTCAATACTCACCTTCAGCTTAATTATGGCTGAGTATTTTGACTGCTTAACTAAGATATGGGAGACCTTTTGCAGTTCCAATATACTTCTGCAGGGAAGGAAGAAATTATTACATAATCCATAGAATGCTGTAGATTGCTAACATTTGTAGAAGATTGCAGACACGGTACCTTGTATTCAAGTTGTCCAGATGTTACTAATTTCTCCATTTCTAATGAGCTGCATGACTCAAATTTGTTTTACCAGAGTCTATGCAGTTAAAATCTCACATAGAGTTTTGAAATCCTATAACAACACAAGAACAGAGATAAATTTCTATTGTTGTACCAAGATTACAGTTCACAGTTCACAGAGGGTTGCTAAGGAATAAGAGTTTGAGCTTTCTGAGTAAGACAAAAAGAATTTTCAGTTTTCACTCCTCAGTTGTCTTTGTTGTCTGAAAAGAATTGGAATTGTTATTGTAACGAGCCCTAAAAAATAATTAACTGAGCTCTATCTTGATTACTTAGAACACAGACAAAAAAAAAGATGTGCCAACACAGACCCTGTGCTGAAGCAAAAGGACTATTACATATTCCATACATGACCATAGCTAGGATTTCACACTTATACAGTGGAACAAAATATTTTCTGACCCCTAGGCAGTCTGTCATCTAACAGATACTTTTTTCCCTGCCCTGGGTGGCTTTGTGCTGCTAAGGCTCCTCATGCAGCACCTGTGAACTGTCAAGTGCTTCAGTAAGCAGTTCTGGAAGCCAGTCAGCTGAAGAGGAAAGGAGAACGTATGGATATAAGTGGTTGTTCTCATGCATTTTGCTGATAGTTGATGACAAACGCATCCCTAAGTATGCAGTCCTCAGGTGGTGAATGCTACCCTGAAGGTAGGTATCCAAACCAGTTTACCCAGGGACAGTATGCTAACAGCACAGTATCCGAAGTTTGGAGTAAAATAATCTGCTATTAGAAACTTCAAGGTAGATATAATATAGCCCAGGCTGTCTCTAATGTGGAGACCCTACATGTCCCATGTGAAACAACTATAACAAACCCTACATCTTCTTTCTAGACCTCACTTGCACCATTTAATGCTAAGGAATAAACATATCCTTTAGCCAGTTTGACTGTTAAGATTAGGATCTCTTTGGACATGGATTATTTATATACATGTTGTGTCCAAGTACGTGGGCCTACCATTGTTACCACTGCCTAGGAACTTGACCTTTTCAGACAGAAAATGCACATTTTGACATGGCTTTTTTTTTTTTTCAAAACATTCAGAGGTTTTTGGTTTGTCTCAGCATGAAACAAAACCAAAATTTGAAGCTTAAAAGTAACTTCAAAATTTAGTATTTAGCTTAAAGATTTAGCTCCATTTAGCTCTACATATCCTTTTTTACATTCACCAAATACAAAAATCCTCATATTAGCAAAGATTATGATGACAAGACACAGAACATGCATAAAAGCTGTGTTTTTTCTGTTTCTGGAACAGAGGGATTCATTTGGAGGTCTTATATACTCCATGAAAATGATAGAGGAAAAAAAACTATCAACAAGTATAAAGAAAGCTGTCCTATTCGACAGCAATAAAGCTGTCAGGGTCTGATATCTCACAGCTCACCTGGGAAAGCTTTAATCTGAAGATTTCTGACTTATTAACATGTGGTTTATTGATATTATAGCCTTGTTATAGCCCACTGCATGAGAGCACCTGTGTCATGATTCCTCACTTGACCACATACTAAGTTCTCTTCTATTCTGTCCAGGTTCTTCCAAAAGATCCTTTATGCCTGAGTGCCCTCCAGCGCCCCATTAATCAACACATCTAACATCTGCATAGTTTGTTCTCTGTCTTCTCCCAAGGAGGGCACGTGGGTGCAGTGAAGCGTTCTGTTATGGTGAGACTTCCTTGACATTTTTTTTAGATAAAAACTTATGACCTTACATATGAAAAAAGAAAAGTGAATAGAAATGCATTAGATCATGATCCATCAAAAAATGAGCCCAAGTTCAAACCCAGCTTCTTTTGAGTTATATATAAAATTTTGACTGCTATTATCATCCTTTTTCCCTGCCACTAAAAATAAATAATCCCAAAGTTTTTTATTTTTCTCTTTTTTTTTTTTTTAATTATTAAGGCAGCTAAAACCTGTTGGATAAGAGACCTGGACTGCTAAATCTTACTCCTATTCATTCACAATTCTCAGAAAACACTTCTGCAAAACAAATGGGCACACTTCCTGCCCAGAAGGGTATGTACCAATATGAAAAAGCACTAGTACTAGATAGTATTGATAATCTTGCATAACAGGGAGGGAAAATCATGGGCCTCTGAATATAGAAGCTGCCTTCCCTTGAGCTACTGATCTTTCCCTTCTCCACAGAACAAGGGGACACAGAGGAGAGAGGAAGAAGTGATGTTGTAGTCTTGCTCCATTTTCATCCTCCTGTGCCCTGCCCAGGAGGACCACCAAGTGTTGGAAGAAAAATGAACCCTGGACAACATAGCAAGCAGAGGAGCAGCCTTTGAGGTCTGTGTACGTTTCTAGATAAACTCTGCACCTTTTTGTTTGGAGACTCCCCCTGGTTATGCCCTGCTCTGCTACATTTTTGTTATTAAACTTTATCAACTGTTCTGATCCTTTCCCAGCTACCTTTTCTAGAGACCTTGTGTTAACTCTTTGGAGAAGTCTATTCATTTCCTCAAATTTACATGCAAAACCTGACAAAATGTCAGTTAGCTGTATTTTCTTCAACCCACTGAGAGTAACATATTTTCAGAAAAGTGGAAATAACAAGTATTTGCACAAGCTACATTTATTTTCCAGAGGATCAGACAATGTTGAGATACAAGTGCCCCTCTACTTAATGATACCATCCTTTCCTTAAACAAGATTGGATGCCACAGAAATGTTGTGTGTCATTGGCTCCTTTTATGCTTTCCTGAAAAAAGAAAAGTCTTGGAGTGGGAGCAAGAGTGAACTGGAAGAAGGAAGTGTTTGTATTTTAAATTCCCGGGAGCCTAAGATATTAAAGTTACAAATACAGTCAGACAAAGCAAAAAGAAAAGAGGAACAGGAGTGGATTGAGGGAGGAAGTCCTCAACCACATGGAGATGTTTTAGCACTCAGCAATTCATAGAAATACCAAAATCTATATGAAACACACTTGAGAGATGCTGAAAAGAACTCATATCATCATTAAAGTATGAAGCCAGATTACTTCCTTCAGCACTGTCAAGATCCTTTCTTTCCCGTCTCTACAGCTACCTCTCCTCCATGCTCCAGACAACACTGTATTTGAAAAGACCACAGTTACCTGCAGTTTCTAAAAAAAATGGGCCTAAGTAGCACTCCAATCCTTTATCCAAAGTAAAA
Organism: Coracias cyanogaster; assembly: GCA_033124195.1. Taxonomy (NCBI): domain Eukaryota; kingdom Metazoa; phylum Chordata; class Aves; order Coraciiformes; family Coraciidae; genus Coracias; species Coracias cyanogaster. The sequence continues at coordinate 19,625 of JAVSBS010002364.1, read as the reverse complement.
CACCTTGATTTACTTTCAAAACAGAAGTAATTGAAACTCTGAAGAAACTATCTATATCCTTATAAACAGAAGAATCCTCTGCAAGAGGAGCATCTCACCTTCTGCTTGTGTCCTGTTTGACATTGGTATGAAAATGAACCAAACTGACTCGGATAGCCATCATCACAGAAAATAAAGATAAGTGCATGACGGACAGTCTCACAGCTGAGCTTGCACTGAGTGCATGAGGGTGCACCTAGCAGTTCCCATGAGTGCTCCTGCTGGAGGTTTGCTACAGCCGTATCTCACAGCCTTCATTTCTTCTCTGTGCTTGTCTACTTTCATTGCCTAATCACATTAATTACATAGGCCATGGGAAGCAGCAGGGCAGAAGCTGCCCTTACTTGAGTCTCTTTGCAGGCAGTAGGCATACCTAACCTGGAGTAAAGAGTCTGGTACATTTTCTGTTTGCTCTTGACACATAGCAGAATTCATTTGGTCAAATAAGAGTATCACTAAGGCACATGTTGATGTCTGAATTACCCTTTCTAGTCTTAGTGGTTTTAGTGCATTTTGTCACATGCAAATCATCCCATCCTAATGCAGATGTCTAAAACTGGTCAGAGGAATTGTTCCATAAAATGACTTTCCCATCTTGGCTTACCGAGGCGGTTCAGGGTGCTTGACTTCAGCAGAGACCTATGCTGCATAGGCTGAAATTTAGATGCACCACCTTAAGTAACCATAAACATAAAAATCCCACCAATGGATACAAAAGATACGCAGAGGTTCAACAGAATACTAGATAGGAGAATTATAATTTCAAGTACATTTAAGTATTCGGCTACGTATTTAAAACTCAGGGTTTCTGGTTCTTTGTGTAACTTAGTCAGAAGCCTATTGACACTCTCTGAGGGAGCTGGGCTAGCCCATAGTTAATTGCTCCCTCTCCAAAAGATAGCAGTCCATCATCCACCAAAGGCAGGCTGGCTCAGCAAGAAATGATGAAGCACCACTTAAAAGCATATTTTTTCTCCAATGAGCAAACTTGATAGGATGATCTTTGTCCTTCCCCTCACATCACTATGACAGATACCCATTTTTGTGGGTACGATTAAAAATTGATTGAAAGTACCTCGTCATTTTCTTCTTTCTTTATAATAGAGTAGAATTATTTACCCAGACAGGTGTTTTTCTGCTAGAGGTCAGGTCTCCCATCACTGGCTTTCTGTGGCATAAAAATAATAAGCATTCATGGCATGTCACTAGGATCTTGCTCCTACAGATTTCAAAGAATAAAACAGTTTTGTAGCTTTACACTCTGATCCTCTTTGTCACTTCAAGTCATTCTCATGATGGGTTGTAGCTTTACTGTTGGAAAGAAATGCCATTGTGTGATAATGGGTTATAAATTGTGGTGCTCACACATTAATCTTCTGGCTATCATCCCTCCCCTCCCCTTCAGTTCAAAGGGTTAATAAATATGTTGTAAACATTTTGCCAGATGAAACTTGTCATAAAACCTGCAGAGTGAAGTATCTGTGTAAAAGAAATATGAAAACAGGGAAGTAGCCAGTTTGAGACTATTATCCCCCTTTATTTGATTCAAAAGCCAAATTTTAGTTAAATGTTTAATGCTATACTGGTTTCTGAATAATGAATTGTTTCACCTGCTAAAATTTTAATCTCAGAATCACAGAATCATTATGGTTGGAAAGGATCTCCAGGGTCATCAAGTCCAACCTTTCTCCTAGCATCTTTCTAACCACTACATCATATCCTCAAGCGCCGCATCTATTCGTTCTTTAAACACCTCCAGGGATGGTGACTCCACCACCTCCCTAGGCAGCCTGTTCCAGTGCCCAACCACTCTCTCAGTAAAGAATTTCTTCCCAATATCTAATCTAAACCTCCCCTGATGCAATTTGAGGCCATTTCCTTTCATTCTATCATTAGTAATCCTGTCCACATTCAAGTTTTTTATGCATAACTCTCATTCAAAAACCCACGTGTCACTTTCCAGCCACCCTTTCTTTTGAGAATAGACATTGCATCATCAATGATTTATTTCCAAATATTACTCCATCATCTTTTCACACTTGAGATTCTCCATTTCTTGTTATTGGCATTGTGTGATTGATCTCCTTAGTCACAGGCTGTCAATTCTTTCCACAGACATGGACAGGAAGAGATCAAATCACTACACATTTGCACGCCCCTCCCCATCCCTTGAGAACACTTTTTTAGAAAACAAGCTGGCAGCATTACAGTTTTTAGAATTTTTCATTTCTATATAGCTTGAATCAAACCTTGGCCAAGATAATCCAGCCAGTAAAAACAAGCTATTGTAATAGAAATGCAGCTGCCAGATGTAACGTTAGGCCATGAGGGGCATTGCTTTATTATTTCACTCTCACTAAAGAGATTTGGGCTAAGGCTTAGCAAATGTGCCCTTTAAGGTATCATGTTTCCTCCCATGTACAAATCTGTTACATTTACCAAGATCATGTGCCAAATTTGCTTGACCTAAGTTTCGTCATCCAAACCATCATCCAGGTGCTATTGGTCGTCAGTAGGTCTGACATCAGTGTGTTACTGAGAAGAATCCACATTCTGCAGACATTCCAACAGACCTGGTGTTAGTGATGCAGCAGCCCCTTAGGACAGTGTAGTAGAGGACACACTAATAAAGAACATGTTACTGGCTAATGCAGACAAGCTCAGGATAGCTCCAAAGGAGCATTGGTATATACAATGCATTTTAATGGTTTGGAGGGCTTTTTTTTTTTTTTTTCTCATTTCCAGAAGTGAATGTTACAATCATGGACCTATCTTAGCGCTGGTCATTTCCAGTGGGAAGGAGATAGAGTGGTCAAAACAGAGAACCAGCATGGCAGAGCGCTAGGTTGTGAGCTCTGAGGTCTAAGAGGAAGTGTTCCTTCCTACAGGCTGCCAAAGCTGGCGCTTTAAGCAGAGCACATGTCTCTTTCAGAGACAATGTCCTATTAAGTGGAAGTGGTCTGCAGAGGAAGTGATGTGTTTGTCACAAGTTTGAAAGTCCAAGGATTTGACTAGCAGACTGCAGCTGGCAGATCAGAACTATTCTGCAAAATGTGGTTTCTAATTCACCACATTACTCAGATTGCCTTTTTTTTGTTCTTTATCTTCTGAACATGTCACGATCCTTACTTGCATAGGAAAGTCAGATGTTCTGCTCCCAAACCCAGTTACAAGGCACTATACTCCTGGGGAAGGAGTAAATTAATTAATTAAATCAGTCACAATCAAGTCATGCAAACCACTCCTTTCTGCTGAGGCTGAATACACAGAATTTGAACAATTCCCCAAATCAGGTGTCCAGCAATGTTGCACCCCCACCTCCACCTCAGCAGCACAGACCCAGAGAACAGTAGAAGAGAAAAAACCCCAGATTTTAATTTCAGAAATTGTGAAAGTTACAATAAAGATAGCAAAAAACCCAAGAATTCTGAGTTTGTGCTGCCTCAAAGGCTTAAAGTCTCATCGTGCTTAATAAAACCATGGAAACAATTGAGTTATTACAAAGACACCATGTCATGAAGTGGGCCCAAAGGAGCCTGTGTAGAAACTCAGTCTCCCCAGCTGGCTGGATGCTTCTATGAGCTAACTATGAGGGAGCAGCAAGCCACCCTCCAGTTTGTCAGTATTACCAAATTTCACAATTTCATGGCAAGACTTTTTACAGTTTCTACATTACTTCAAGGTTCCTTGGTATACTGGAGCAGTGGAGAATCTCAGTTATAATTTTTTACTTTACTAATTATTGGAAAAAAGCTTGAAGCATGGATTCAGCTAGGAAATCATAGGACTCACAAAATACTGTATTTTGAAAATGTCATTCATTTAAGCAAAATCTTTTCACTTGAGATGAGACTTTTACTCCTTGTGGTCATTAGCAGGCTCCTGATTGATGCAACATATGATACACTGTATTACAGCAGTTTAATACCATGTCATGATAAAGTAATGATGCAGACTCTTGCCAGCTGAAGGTTGAAAACTTGAACTGGTGGCCCATCTTCCGCTCTTGGGCATTAGTCAATAGAGCCAGAGAATGACTTGACAGGGATGAATCTGCTTTTCTACAGATTTTGATTAATTTTTTGTAAATCCCATTTCAAATCCAAAACCACCAACATTTCTATAAACATGTTTCCTGAAGTCTTGGCCTCTGCACCAATGTTTTTCAAGAATAGGCATCCACCGAAGTGCTTATAACCAACAGATGCTGGAGTGAGTCACCAGTATGATTCACTGACCTAGTTATAGTGCACGAGATTGTAAAAAAGGGGCCAGATTTTCCTCTGCCACAGGGAGAGGGTACACTCTGACTGTCAACTTCACTACACCAAAATGAGGGATGTGGCCTTGGATGGGGAGTTCTAGTAGAAAGACACAGCCTGTCCTCAGAAGTTGCTCTACAGACTGAAGTTAAATGAGTTGACATATGAACTTAAAAGCAGAGACTGCCACAAGCAGTGACAGAACCTTTACAGTCCTGAACATACTGACCAGTGCTACATCACCACCAACAGTAGCCAGGGTTACGTTTTCAAAAGTATAGATAGTTGTGGACAGCCAGATGGGGCTGTCAGGCAGGTTGCACAGTTGCAGTTCAACAAGCTATTCGTCTACAGAGTTATTCTTAGTGTTAGAGTACAGTGAGGGAGGGAGCGTCCTAGCCCAGCTATTTAAATGGAAGACTTATCCAGAAAGACACTTACCTGTGGGCCACTTCCACCCTTATCTATCACTTCCTCTTGTAAATATTTCTAAAATGATGGGTAAACATTTTGTCAGTTGCAGATGTATGTTTGGAGTCAGTAGAAGTCTGGTGTAAACTAAGAGGCTGATATGAAGGGCTGGTTACATTCTGTTCACTTATATCTGAGCTCACATCCCACTAGGAACTGGATGAACTGTGTTTCACAAGTACTATGGAAAGTCCACAGTATTCCAAACATCACTGCATGAAAATGTGCTGTGAAAAAAAAAACAATGTGGAAACATAGAGTGAAAATGTGTGCACTGAACAGGCAATATACCAGAAGCTGTACAACACTTTGGTATGAGAGAGACCACAAAAAGAGATAAGGCTGGCCAATTGAAGGAAGAAGCTCACAGAAAAGAAGAGACAGTGGAAAAGAAGGAGCTTAGCTGCAAAAACAGTCAAAGGGTGAATGTTACAGCGTGGTGCCTTTTCACAAACTAGCTGCTCAGAGCCTGACCACCAAATTGCTAGACAGTGAATTCAGTGAATCATACACATTGGAGCAGATGTCATATTGACTAGATGTCATAATAATTAATTCCAACCGTACAGTAATTGAAGACAGCATTGAGGCTGCAATTTCTTGTTGACAATATTAATACAACATAATCCTTACCTGAGGAGAAGTCTCAGGTTTTATAGTTTTGGGTAATACAATATTATTATATACTTCTAAAGGAAAGATAAAATTCTAGATTCTAAGACAGGTTTTGCTGTGAGATAAGACTGTAGACTTTGTGTATCTCAGAAGGGCCTAGCTCAGCATCCATAATTCTGAAGTATCCCTGTGAAAGCATGTGTCCTTGTATAGGGCAGGGCTTCTTCACAGGTATATATCTGTCCATTACAAAGCAATAATTTCAAATCCTCTTTAATAAAATATTTTGAAATTTTATAAACAAGTCCCAGTAATTTTGCCATGGGACTGCTCTGTTGCTTTTATGTCAGCTCTAACTTTACTGCTCAATGTAATTATCCTTGAGGTAAATGATTCTTAGGCTGCTTTGTCTCTCATTTAAAGATGATATTTTGATACCAGCCTTAGGGATTTAAATGCTCAAATTGCGTTAAAATGCCTCAGGGCAGAGGACACAGTGCCTGTAAAAACTGTTGCCTGTATTAGTATCTTCCGTGTTCGTAAGATCCATGTAGCTTCTTATCTGTATATTCCTATTCTATTCTCATTTTATTTGGAAGATGTTAAAAATGAGGAAGACAGAGTTTGCTCTTGTTGATATGCATAACAGTGCACGTAGGTGCTGGATCTTCCATTTATTTAAGATGAGAGCCTTTCTGTAAAGTAATGACAGTCATTTGCATCTGATCAATAACGCTTAGCTCTTTTAATTGAGTAGTAAATTAGGGTTCTTCAGGATACCACAGGAATTTAATTAAGTGGAGCTACTTTGTTTACGTAGTGCAAATGAGAACAGAATTTACCTGCAGTTGGGATACAATTGAGAATATTTTCTTCATCAGAAGAATATTATAATTTCTGAGATTTTTATGTAGTTAATTGTATATAGGTTAAGAAATTGTTCATTAAAGAATTAACACGTAGTTTTTGTAATTCCACTATTTTACCCTGTCTAGCAATTTAAATGGTGACATCATAACTTTGTTTTACAGTTCTTATGTTTGCCACAAGAAAGTGGGGAAATGAAAAATAGAATTCATTTACACTTTAGCTTTAATAGTGTCTTGGAAGGGTTGGTTAATTGTAGGGTTTTTTTGGTACAATTGATCCTTGGTCCCATGAAAAAAAGACAAACAAACTAAAAACAAAACCCAACCAAAAAACCAACCCCAGATAAACAACAAAACCCCAAGAAAATATCGGAACAACCCTCTAGCACTTAGTATCTTTCATGTAGTAACAAGCACATCTTCTACAGTTCAGCACTTGTAAGCAACCCTAGAATAGCAAACCTGTGCAAACAACTCGGACCTTCTGAGAAACTTTGAAGTAAAAAGTTTTGTGTAAAAGTCAGCATTTTGTAACCATTCAGACAATGGCAAACCAATGTTCTCATAAGCTCAGCACTTGCCTACTCTTCTGCAATAATAAGCAAGTGTGAATGTATGACAGAAGAAAATCATTTACACAAAGATTTCATTTCCAAATTCACAAGAAGTGAGTAAAAACAGATTTTGTCATTTACAAATAAATTTTCTTATATACAGAATAAAGTGCAAAAGGTTATACCTGGGCTTTTGGTATGCTGCAATACTTGTTTTTAGTACAGGAAGATGTGATTTATTTCTTTTAATTTCCGTGCCAGAATCCTGAGGCCATATTAAGCAAGGAAGGGTGAGGCAGGCTGGGATAACTGACAAGCAGTGATTAAGGATTTGCTCCTTTTCACAACAGCTTTGGGGGCATAATTCTACTATTCACCCAAACACTTCCAGAGTGCCTTTTCAGCTTTTAGCAGTATGCTGCAGGAAACGATTTCAACTTCTGCAGCTTGTGTAGCAGCGTGGCAGGAGCAGCTGGGCTAACTGCTCGGGTCTGCAGAGCTGTGTTTCGTCCCCCTCCTTTTCCTGGTCTGAAACATGACTCTCCTTTTCCCATATTCTCTCCCTGCTTCTCTGACTCATTCCCTGTTTCTTTTTATATACAGAAAAAAATTATTCCAGGGCAGGAGAGGTCAGAGCTGCTTCTGCAACTTTGTGCTGCTTGTACAAGTGCTATGCAGACTTGGGGGACCAAAGTATCTGGCTCACAGCTGATTGTTTTCCTACAATATTCGGTCCTCTGTATGTCTCATCTCCTTCTGGTGGCACTGGGGGAGAGGAGGCTGCGCTGGAGGGAGAGCAGAGCAGCTGGATTGGCATCTGTCATGTGGAAACAAAAGTAGCAAATCACCAGTGTGATTTCAGCCACAAAATAATTATATAACCCTAAGTTATACAAGATACAAGCTTTTTTCTCATACTCATGCAAGTGACCTTTTATGACTGTTTTCTGGCCAAATAAACACCAAGTTTTCAGAACAGGGAAAGTCCAATTACGTACTCAATGTTCTCAACTCTGGCATAGAGCTGGAATCCATCTAACAATTCGATTAATGATGAAACATCATAGTTAGAACCTGTTTTACCAAGTGAAATTAGCCTATGGAGTATTTGTCAGGGATTAAACCAGAAAAAGGCTGGAAATTTATCTGGAACACAAGCAGCCTTGGTTCAGCAAACTGCTGGCATGTTCCGTCAGGCAAATTTTTCCTTTGGCTCGACTAGCTAAGAAAATAACTATGCAGAGTGCTTACTCCTGGGTTTGCAAATCCGAATAAAATTTATTTCTTTGCAGGTGCAGTGTATATATGAGTATGTTGAGGCAAGGTCAAAGTCTTAGTCTTTGGGACTGTACTTCGATTCAGTAAAGCTCAAGCCCTTTGAAACAGAGGGGAGCTCTGGTTCTGAGTTACCAGCAGGACTACTGGTGGTTACCCCCACGTGGTTAAGAAACACTTTCAATACCCCTGATGTCCTGTTCATATTTTCATGCCCTTTAGATAAGGGAACAAAATTGAAATGAGGGACTTAGGGTATTTTAATTCCAGACTCCTGACGGAGGGTGCTAGCAAATTACAGGGCACTTTGCTGTGCTAAGTAACTCATGAATATACAACAGTTGTCCTATAATGTAACGCTATTGCCTATTGAAAATGTGGCTTTGGAGAGCCCTGTAATAGTATGAGCTATAAATTATGGTTTAGAAATCCTTTAACAGTTAATCAATTCAGACACACATAACTGTGTGTGTGAGTGTCCAGTAATGAGCTAGCTCCTGGACAGCCAGAGAAAAAACCCCACTTTTCTCAGGAAAAGTAATGTAATTCTCTCTGTATGGCTTTTAGGAGTTTTCAACGGAATGCTAACACCAGTAGAGTGGCCTCCCCTGTTCTGAAATATCATAATATGTTGTAAGGGTCTACCTTAGACATCAGCTTTGTCCAAAGGTGTCCAGTGGAGCCTTTGTTTAAGTAAGTCTTAAAGTGCAGACCACAATATTTGGCAAATGGTTAGTACAGGTTTTTCTTTCTTGGCTAAAATCCATATTCTCCTTTAACCTAAGATGCTGCGTTAGATTTTTAATGATTACCACTCTATTAGAGAGACTTTTTCAGTGATGTAGCATCTGTATACTCTTTCTCTGTATGTGTCCCATGTACTTGATTTTTTCATACAGTGTTTCACAGACTCATTAATTCAACCCCATCTCCTTTGCCATTAGGAAATTTCTCTGTGTCTCATGTTACAGGTGCAGACATTGAGGGGAGGGATGGCACTTCTCAAGGACCTGTTGGAAATCAATAGCAGAGCCTGCCTGAACCATTTCTTCACTGGATGTCTGATCTTGTGTTCGAGTTGAGACTCCAGGACAGAATCTCAGAACACAAGGGGCAAAGGGCCACCTTCCCAGTAGCTGCTCTCACAAGTGCATGCTCCTGCACTGAGAATCCTCTGAGTCTGAAATAAAATGAAGATACTGTGTCTCTCAAGTGCCTTTGAAATTGCAACCCAGAAGGCCCTTCATTGTAGGGCTGTTTCTCGCAGCTAGCCAAAACTAGCACGAAACTACTGAAACCCATCTATTGATAGGAGAAATTATAGTTATGCAATGGGCTGAATTTTGTAGTTAATCTGTGGCTTTCTAGACTCATTCTGTTTTTTTGCTAGCAAGAGAGTGAGGCATAATAAATTACAGATGAAACACTGAAATATTAGTAGAAAAGTGAGCTTGAAACGGTTTGTTGTTCTTACGTTGTTGACATAATAAGGCAGTGAAAAGCGGCAAGAACAAGGAGAGAAACAGAAGCACACCCTAATCAGCCTGCATAGCCTGAATTGGTAAATCTCAAGAGCTAGGGATTAATCTGGGACCTCCTCACTCCATACCATGCAGGTGATTCTGTGACCACTACAGACCTGCCTGCAGCTGCTTTTGGACTTCAGCAACACCCCATTGCTGTTCACAGGTCTGAGTGGTGCTCTGACTTGCCTGGGCCTATATCTTGTTCTGCAACATGTAAGTTGTGCGTGTATCGTGCAGCACATTGCCCCAGCTTACTTCCCCTGAATTCCTTTCCCCATTGCCTTTGGTGGCTTACAGTGGCAGACCTGAAGTCAATGAGACTGTCTAAGGAAGGAACTGGTCATATCTGTCTTTCCTGTTGAGTTTTTTCCCTTTTACAGTTATAGTAGACCTATTAACACATTAGAGAATGTTGGGAGTCGTTTGGTCTTACAGAGCACTTGCGCACACTGTAATTGAGATGTTTCCCAATACCCCCGTCAGGCAGGCAGAATGATTGTGAAAACATGCCTAGGTCTTACAAGGGGTTTTTTGCCTATTTGAGTATCACAAGGCAAAGTTCCCATTAAGGTAAACAGGGAACAGAGGTGTCAAGTCTTTCAGAAACTGTTCTGAAAGTTATGAGCAAAACAGGAAAGCAAATGATAGAATCATTAGCATGTACTAATGCAGACATGCCCCACATCCAAGTGAGAGGAGGTAACAACTAAATAGGAGGTGCAAACTTTGAGGAAGGACTCCTCAAAGGCTCTATGTGGGGGCTGAAGAGGTTTGTGAATCTGGAGACATCTCCAGAGCGTGAGCAGAGGGGAGTGAAGATCACTGTCTCCACTTGAGACTGGAGGGACTGAGAGCTCTTTGGAAAGTAAGTGGGCTGTGATGAAAGCAGAGCTCAGTGTCACACACATGAAACAAGACAGTGGTTTGCAGAAAGCTGCTCATGCTGGCCTTTGCAGAGCTCAGTTTGGATATAGACACACCAGCCAACTCCCTAAGAAGTACATGGAGAGAGAGGGTTAGCAAGTGGGATTGATCTATCAAGGAGGGAAATGGTCTTATTGTCTATCTTGCTCCAAGACACTTCACTACATTTCTCCAGTTTACTGTACTCCATGTACCCTGCCTTGCATGAACTTCCATCTCCTTCTCGATTGTATTAAAGGGTCACACAAACAGGGAAGGTATGGATGAAGGGAAAACAAAAAATAAGCTGGGATCCACATCCAGGAGAGAGAAAGTCCATCTGGTATTTCTATGTCCTATCTTACTGATCTATATCTGCTTTTCGTGGTTTTGTTTCTTACTGAATGTTAGCTCTTCCCCAGCTGCAGCTGCCTTTTAGCAAATCTCTCATAGATGACCACATTGCTGATCTTTGACCCTGGCAACATCCAAACTCTAGTGTCATGGAAGCCAGCGCTTCCAAGTTGAGTTGCTGTCTTTATCTATATCTCTGTGAAGAGAACAGAGATTAAAGGGTTGTATGGAGAGAAGAAAATGGTAACATAACGGAAACAAGACAGAAATTCCGCCTTTTCTCCTGATACATTTTGGCAACCTGTTGGGATTGTAGCTCTTCCAGTTCTTGCTGTTTGTGGAAGGCACCCTAGCAGTGAGAAGTTCTGACCTTTAGGCTGTGCATCCTGTGTCCTGAGATCTAGCTAAAGAAGAGGCCTTACAAGGCTACTTTCTGTTTGCAGTGTAAAGTATTGCACCTTTTGTAGGAAGGTTATTGGAAGCTTTCCTTTCGTTATTGGAATCTTATTGGCTGTCTGGTTGAGAAAAGCTCAAACAAGCAGATGTATTAAGGTAAGGTTGTCTCATCTAATATACAGGCTTGTCTAATCAGAAAAGACTATCAAGGACTAACCTTTTTAGCATGTGAGACAGTAGAAGCTGTCTGGCTTGACTCACGGATTTGACAGAGGTATTAGTAAGTTTACCTGAGGACATTCTGAAATATCATGAGGCTCACAGTAGCTAAATATAAGGCAAGTCAGTCAGTGCCACCCTGGGAAACAGAACTAATGGGTGGTGTAGTACAGAGATAGTAGAGCCTGCTGAGAAGAGGCAGACAGACTCTCCCAGTGACTTTTTGTAAGGTGTCAAGGCAGTCAGGCTCACCCACCAGCTGTGGAGCAGTGGCTGGAATTAATATCCAGTATCTGTAGGATACTGAGAAGGTGAGGAGGAATGATAAAAAGATACAAGAATTAATAGGATAAGGAATACAGGAAGTTGAAAGCTGAGAGTTTCAAGGGATTCCAGTGTACTTAGGATTTTCTATCCTGAAGCTGGGATGATTCTTACTTGAACTCAACACGTATCAAAATAGCCAGAAAATAGACTTCTGCTGGTCTCCTTTTGGACTGTATATTGATTTGATTAGCTAGCCCATAACAGAAGTTTTCTGGGACCAGTAGTTTTCTGATAATAAAACTGTAGCTTACTAAATCTTGAGGAGGAAAGATGCTGGGTCTTCTCCAGGTAGAGAATGGTTGTCCTGCAAGAGATGTGGCTTAATGCACTTGGAGAGAATTAGCCAGCCAGAGTATTTGCTAAACAGAAAAAGCCAGGCTCAGCACCAAATAGCAATATCCAAAGCCAGTTTCTGTATTAAGCTTCTGTTTGTCCCAAGTGCAAGAGATGTGTTCTGATTTCAACCTGCCACAGAACTGGCCTCCATTTATGGATGTAGAGGAACAGTGTTTTGGAACTTGACCCTACCCACAGGTAATTCACTGAATAGTTCAAGAGTTTAACTAGTCTAGCTACCTCTGAAGGTCTTGCTGTTGTATGTACCTCTTGAAACTGACCTTTAATGTATATTCAGATTGACTCTCATCTATGAAATTGGGCTACCAGTGCTTCCTTTCACCCAGTACTTTCTTTACTTTCTCTTTCTTATCTAGAACTTGAACTCTTTGGGGCTTACATGCTCTTGGCTAGGGCACAGCAATTCAGCTTCTCCTTAGCACTTCCAAAGCTTAAGGCTAGAAACAGAAATGTGCAGGAACATGTGCGTGTGTGTGGATATAATACCATCATCAGTGAAGGTTCACATAGCAAGGCTTGCTTTTTCAGTGACCTCAGAAAAGGCATGACCATCACAGCTTGCAGGTGAGACTGTCACCAGAGGAGAATAAGAATTACTTAGTGCTTGATATTTCTAGTGCCTGATCACTAAGTTGCATGAACAAGACACACAAAAAACAGCTCCTGTAGTGGAACGTAAAGCATACTAATTTCCTAAATCTGAAAAGACATAGTTTTTTAATTATCTTTGGCCCAGACTTGAACTAGACATATCTTGAAATAGAAGTAAAAAATCAACTAAGTGTCTGAGTATCACATGACATTTGTTTTCAGCAAGCTACCAGAGATTAGGGACACTCCCATGTTAATGATTGCATGAAAATTACTATATTCAGTAGTAGCACCCACAGAATGCCTATCTCCCTGTAGAAACTGGTTTTGCTGCTACAAGCTCATTCGTGTTGAGATCATTATCTACTCAACAGTTCTTGATTCCTTGTACATTAGAGGATATGCTGTATCTGTTTTGACGGTGGATGGCAGAGAATATGAGGACTGACTTTATATACATGTAATTTAAAATAATACAGCACATTTATTTTAAACTGGAACACCAATAGATCTTCCATACAGTCTTACACCAGAATCACTCTATCTACTCCTGGAATTAGAAGAAGTAGTATTATACAGATATAGAAGATAAAATGAAATTCTTCTGTAAAAAAGAAATATGTCTTTTAGAACAGCTTTTATTCAGGACCAGCCATATGTATGGCTTTGTCTTTCAGACCTCTCCAGATCTAGTTATTTGAATGAGAGGCCTCAGGTCTTCTCTTCTTTCTGGGTACAACCATGTTTCAAAGGTGTTTTCAGCCTGTAATTCCAGCCATCATTGTTCTTCCAGCTTCATTCTGCCTGACTGCTTCCAAACAACTTGTTTGGAAGGCAGCTGTGATTTTTTTTTATGGTACAAGGACCCAGAAAAACTTATTACTTTTACCTCTAGATGACAGGAGTTACAGAGGAAGGACGAAACAATAAAAGGCCAGCATGATTTTTTTTCTATAAAGTGCTTAGCATCTTCCTTTGCGCTGAATCAAGCCCCATTTATCCAAGTGTCACCACTCACAGGGAAGCAAAATTTCAGCTCTTGCCTCTCCTATTCTGGACAGATTTTCAAAAATTCCATTGACAGCTGCATATCCTGTAGCACTGTTCCACTGGAGATGTGTGGGCTTGATCAGACGCCTTTGACACCTGTTTTGCTATCAGGTATTTAAAATATTTTACTTTTTTTTCATGGGGGCATATGAAACTACCATCACTAGATGTAACTCTTAGCACTTTACAAGCAATAGTAGCCATTAAACAGACAATAGAGTCAGATAATGATCACTGATAGCACCCAGGTGCTTCACAGGGAAGCTGCATCAAAGTTTATTATTATCTCTTGCATTACCTTTAAGGTTTTGCCTGGAGGCCAGGGCTGAAATTAGTCTTCCAAACTGCCAGGAAATTTACAACTACTTGCTAAGTCATCCTCCCTACCCTGAAGAATTTCTATTCTAAAAAGGCAGTCTTTTCATTTTATAGATGGAAAGGTGATTAATAACCCTATCCAGAGTTAGATTTTGCAGCAGGTTGACACTGGCTTGCCTCATGTCTTGCAGAGCATGGGAAGAGAATCAGAAACATTTTCTGGGAACGCCATGAGTTTCAGCCCTGTGCCTTTCTTATCCAACCTCCTCTACAGGCCAAAAAGACATGGAGTAATAAGTAACTGAAGTTTTTAAGTCATCCTAGTCAGTGGGGGCTCTATGGTTATGAAAAACACCCAAAATTGCAGATACGATGGATATGCAAAATCCCATGTAAAAGAACTTTCAGAAGTTGGTATCTCATTTCAGTTCCCATAAGAGTGAATATTCTACCAAACGTAATGTTTTCAATGGATAAACATTAGATTGGGGTTTCCTCTGTGTTTTCTTTTTTTTTTTTTTTAACCTATTGAGGAGAAAATCTCTCATGGAAAATCACACCATTTATTTCATCTGTATGAGAAAGGGCAGGATGTTTTGCTGGTTAATTCATCATGTGTGAAATATAAAATGTTGCCAAAACCTACATTGAACATACTTCCTTAGAAAAGCAGGTTAAATTACATAAAGCCTCAAGGGGTTTCAGTCACTGGAGAAAAGTCAGTCTATAGTTTCTACTATACCAGCGGGTTGGAATACACACAGTTGCCCAGAATATTGCTTCTCTATTCTACTGCCTTGTGAGCTTTATTTAACATGCTAGTCTCTAATTACAATTTTTTTTCTTTTATCTTTCTTTTTCTACATGTGAGATTTTTGCAAAACTCATCCTTTTAGACAATATTTGATCTTTCTGCCTGCATATATCAAACCTCGAGCCAGAATTCCTTAAATCTTCTGAAATACCAGTCCATGAAAGGAGCAGATAGTGATGAACTGGTAAAATGGCAGAGGACTGATAACATTTCAAGTAGTTCTCATATCTTTATGCCACTGGGTCCTGAAACATGAAATGGCACTTAAAAGAAAAAGTTAAGCATCTGAAGGTGAGCTGGGTTTGTCACGCAAGTTGTTTAAAGTTTTTATCAGCTCTATTGATCTGTTTTACAGGTGTAACCTCCCGTCCTGCAGACAATGCATATAGTACACTCGGTAAATGTACTTACTACTTAGAATAGAAGAATGGTGCTTTCCTCTGCAGGCATTTGTATGAGTCATCCCTGTGATTTCAGTGCAGATTTTCATGAAGGGCTTGCATGACAAAAAGCTGGTAGAACAAGCCTTTTAATTCCTGAATGTTTTAACATTTCTCTGAGATTTTCCAGGGCGAAGAAGGCTCTAAAAAGATAGAAATACAAGTAAGTCATCAGCAGTGAAATGTAACAGTTGCAAGTTTTATTATTTGAGTGCTGACAGGTCATTTCCCCTTTGCATCTTGCATAGAGTGTAATATTATCACCAGTCAGCACCAACCATTCAGTTTGTCAGCAGAAGGGCAGGGAAATCACACACCAGTCAGGGAAAGCTTCTTTGTTTCTTTCCCAGGGAAATCCATGACAGGAAACAAAGGAAGAAATTATAAACGATGATCAAATAAGATAGAATCATCCACTTAGGAATTTCATTCTCTTTTCACTGGGTGATGAGAACAAAAGGCTTAATGTTTAGCTGCTCTGATGTTGAGAGAGCCAAGGCAGTTCTCTAACAGAGCACCAGGGCTTTAATGGTGACTAAAAGCTAATGCAGAGAATGGTTACGTTCCAAGGCAGGACAAGTGGAGAAGGCTGGGGTTGGACTACACTCCAGCAGCTATGAAGCACTATTAAAGAATCCACCTTTGCAGATAAAGTTTTGGCAAGAAATTAGGCTTTATTCTCAGTGCGTGTCAATCTGACCTATAAAACAAGGTGTAGCACTTCAAATGCACAAATATGTCACTGGACCTCAACAAAGCCCTTAATTATACAGTGGTTAGGTAATTGGTGCATTGCTAGGAGCATGAAGTGCTCAGTAATATCCCACAGCTGTCTGAAGAAACCTTTGTGCTGCTGCCAAATAGTTTGTGGGGACATTAAAACAAGCAGCGAATTCTCAGCAAAAAAATTAGGCTGAGCTCCTTTACACTTACAAAGAGCAGCAATGTTTCTGGACTTCAAATCTGGGCAGTTCTGCCCTGGTGCCCATGCCAGTAAGAGAGAAGGTTCTTAAATATTTTCTCTGTTCCAGCTGTTGAAGGGATGCAGATGCCTCTTTGAGCCCTGCTTTATGTTGATGTCTTCACCATTTATGGTGTGTCTTGTCCATTTTTCTCCCTTTCAAATACCATTACCATGTCCTTATGTAGACAGACATCAACAGCTGGAGTGCAGACTCCAGGAAAGTGATAAGTTATGAGATGCAAGGGACATATCCTCATTGCATGTGATTTAAAATTTTTATTCCAAGCATGAGGCTAATGGAAACAGAAACTTGTGACATTCAGGCAACTTTTTTGAAACTTAACCGTTTGGGGGTTAGTGGTTTTTTGTTTTGTTTTGTTTTAATATGGCAAGAAGCCTATGATTTCAAGCCTGCCCTTGTGTAGAATGGGAAGATCCCACATGTATGGAAAGAAAAGATTTTTTTTTTTTTTTTTTTTTGAGACTGAATTGAAGAGTTCTGCTAGTTAACGTAAAAAAGAAACATCAAGCAAAGTAGGAAAATGTTATCTAGATCCAAATTGTTTACCACCATCTTGTTTTGTTGCTTTAGGTAAGTCAGGATTTTTCAGTTTCTCACTGTACATGTCCATTTAGTGGACTATAAAGCTTACTTACCACCTAGACATGCTGCGTAGTTTGACTATGTGAAGAGCATGTTGCTGTCCAAGATAGAAAACATTTTGGATGTGCAAAGACAAAACTGTTTTTAACAGAGTCTGAACATTCATGCTGCTAAGGCTCGGTTTTTGTCCATTTGTAAATCTTTTTGACAAACACGTGCAGATCTTCAGTCAGCCATTCTCTGAAATAATTAATAACTGAATTTAGCAATGAAGGGCCCAAATTTTGTGATCAAATAACCTGATAGTTGTGCCAACGGCGCTGCCAATCACCAAGCATAGGCCTGGGGAAGGTCGGGTGATGTTTCCTCAGGGTTCCTGCGGCACAGGATTAAAAAAATGAACTCTGCAGGGCAGAAATGTTTTAGCAAAATAGCCTTTGATTATATGCCTCTATCCCATTATGGCTCTGTACTGTCTTTCTCAGGCCTGCCACTCCTTGCTGACACATTACTGGGTCACCTCCACTTCCATGCTTTTGCTCTGCTTTTCCCAGGCAGGCCACTTCCCCGAGGTCTTTTTGGACAAGGGACATTCAGAGAGCCTAAGGAGGTCTCCTGTGCAAACCGGAACTGTCCTTTAGGCCAGATAGAATATAACCTGCTTTTAAGGGCCATCAGTGCAAGTACTACACATATTCATATCCGTTCATGGAACAATACATATAGCTGCTTATGAGTCAGAATGAATTTTCTTGGCAACCAACAACATGCAGGAGGTGAATTTGCCAAACCCTAAGTCATTCAGTGTCCTTCCGTCTCTAGGGCATTTTAATGTCTGCAGCCATAAGGCTCTTCAATGAAGTGTTTTGTGTCAGGCAGCATTCTTATTAAACAGGAAGATGGCCTTTCCTACTGCCAGTTCTCAGTGCGTGTCCGGCTCAATACTCTGGCACCGCTCACAGAAATAATTGGTAAAGTGGCCTTACCTTGCTTGCACAGGTTTCTGTTGTCTATGGCATGAGTACAGCTGGGAAAAAAAGCACCAAAATGTAGGTGCATCTTTGAAAAATCTCTCCTGACTTTTCAAACGTCTTTGCCTTCAGTTTGTTTCCTATCAAGTTTTTGCATGAGTTCCATAGGAAAAAGCAGGAGTTGATCTCACCTTATGATGCAGCTGATAATTTTAGCAGCTGCAGCTAAATATTTGTCCTGGGAATTAATAGCATGGTGAGTGTGTTGTTTTAGGAGGAAATGGTTCTGTGTTTCCTTTCAGACTGCTTTCCAACAGGATGATCTTACTTTCCTTCATTGTATTTATTGCTGATTAAAGGCTTCCTTTATAGGATGGCTTATCTCCTTCCACCCTTAAGTAGTTTTTAACCTTCAAGGACCAAGTTTGTTCTATAAGGGAAGACACGGATGTATTGCAAATGCATTCTTCTCTTTGGGACTTCTTTAATACAGAGTAGCAGTATATTATAATATTCTGAATACCTGGTAATGTGCCAACTATATTTGGAGCTCTCAACCTGTTCTGTGGATGGAAACCAACCAGAAGACCATGTCTACTCCCACTTTCTACTCTGCTGAGAAGAATGTTTCTGGTGCAGATAATTTAATCCAAATTATTCCTGAATACTGTTAATGGAATTGTAAGGAAACAGGACTCAGACCATCAACACTCTATGCTTTAGTGTGTCTGAAATTTGAAATTTGAGCCTGAATGTTATAGGGAAGGGATATCTCTAATGAGAAAGCAATGAATGATTCATTTTCTTCTGCAGAGGCTGAGAAACTCTGGCTCCAGGCTAGCACCTTTGTACACAACTGTCAGTGTGAAGGTGAACGTGTTTGACAGTGCTGATTCACATGCTATGTGATATTGCATTCCAGTTTCATTGCTGACACTGGCTTGAGTAAGTGAGTCTAGAGAAACTGCAATCTCTGTGCTCAACTGATCAGCTACTTACAACTTCAATTAATTTTTCCTCACACCTGTTCTCATGCCTTGCATTTGTGTGGAGAGTTAGCATGTTCCTATACAACTAAGGAAAGGCTATGGGCTGCTGAAAAAACAGTTGCATTCAGAAGCCACTATAGTGTGATTAAGTAATTTTTCATACCATATCAGCCTTTGAGAAGGAATGCCTACCTATTTGACCAACCATCTGTGGATTATACTCTTAAAACAAGTGAGTCATTGAAACTCTTTCATGTGTAATGAATTGTGAGGTATTTTTCAGTTCTTTTTTTTCTTTTCCTAAGGCAGAAAGTGCCTTAGGACACGGGTATGCAAAGAACATATTCACTGTGTTCTATCATTTGGCATTTGTGGTGCTTTACTTTATTGCGGGATATCTGTATTGGAGGACGTCAGTAAGCAGAAAGGTATGGTTAGTTTAGCTGAATGCTGAACCCATTTAATGAAGCTGCTGCAACTTCAAGTGTAAAAAGATTCAGTCACTTTAAATCTGGTTTATATAAAGTTAGCTTATACCTGTGACAACCTAACTTATAGTTAGGCAAAACATGAGGGCACAGATCCTACATATAAAGACAGAGTGGACATTAAAAATTACACTCCTCGGCTTCCTGCTTGAATCTACTCCTTGGTTACTTGGTGTCTGATAGTTGGAAAAACAGGGTAAGTACATGTTCCCTG
This sequence comes from Coracias cyanogaster, assembly GCA_033124195.1. Taxonomy (NCBI): domain Eukaryota; kingdom Metazoa; phylum Chordata; class Aves; order Coraciiformes; family Coraciidae; genus Coracias; species Coracias cyanogaster. The sequence continues at coordinate 15 of JAVSBS010002364.1, read as the reverse complement.
AGTAGTGTTGGAGGA
>JAVSBS010002363.1:28869-45626 GCA_033124195.1 Coracias cyanogaster | reverse complement strand
CCTGATTTCCTGCACATGGGTATTGAGAGCTCTTGTGCTCTATGGAAAGCCTCCTTAAAGATCTGCCAGCTCTGCTCCGCCCCTTCATCCCTGAGGACTGCCTCCCAAGGGGTCCTGTTGATCAACTCCTTGAAGAGCTAGAGGTTTGCTTTCCTAAAATTTAGGGTGCTGACTTTGCTTTTCATCTGTCCTTTACCCCTTAGGAAAGTGAACTGAACCAATGCGTGGTCACTGCAGCCCAGGCTGCCTCCAATTTGATGTCCCCAACAAGTTCACTTGCATTGGTCACCATTAGATCTAATATCATATCCCCTCAGGTAGGGCTGTCGATTACTTGTTTTAGAAAGTTGTAATCTAGGCACTCCAGGAATCTCCTGGATTGCCTGCAGCTACCTGGAGCTTGAGTATGAAGGCTTCATCAGTAGCCTCCCCTTGATCAGGTGGCCTGTAGTAAACACCAACCACAGGGCTGCCTTTATTTTCCTGATCCCTAATTCTTACCCATAGGCTCTCTACCTTCTCATGGCTATTCTTCATGGACAACTCTTCACAGTCCATCCATTCCTTAACATAGAGGGAAATACCTCCACCCCTTCTTCCATGCCTGTCCCCTCTAAGTAGCCTGTAGCCTTTGATAGCCATGCTTCAGTCATAGGATTAATCCCACCAGGTTTCAGTAATAGCCACTGTGTCATAGCCTTCCTGTAGCACGGTAGTTTCCAGTTCCTCTTGGTTTTTGCCCATGCTGCATGCATTGGTGTAGAGGCACTTCAGCTGGGCTGCCGGACGTGTTACCTTCCTAGAGGGACACTCCTTTATTTCTTTAAGGTGTTTCATGGCTGCTACCCTGTTGGTTCCTATTTCCTCAGAAGCCCCTGGCTCCTCCATGTTAGGCTTTGCCTGTACTGCAGTTTCTACATCATGCCTCAGGGCAACAGGTTGAAGGCCCTTACTGTTGCCCCATCCCTCCAGCCCTGGTGTGTTGTCCTGTCTCTTTGGACAGATAATCCTGATATTATTAATATCCTTCTTTCCCTTCCTGTCTAGTGTAAAGCCGTGTCAATCAGCCCTGCAATCTCTTGGGCAAAGACTCTTTTCCTCCTTTGAGAGAGGTGTCTCCTGTTTAAGGTCAGCATTCTCGGTGCTGTGTAGGCCGTCCCATTATTGGAAAACCCAAAATTGTGGTAGCAACACCAGCCCCAGAGCCATGTGCTGACATAGTGTATTCTTCTGTTCCCTCCATTGTCTCTGCTTTCAACTGGAAGGAGGGATGAAAAAATAACCTGTGCTCCAGATTCTTTCACCAACCTTCTGAAGACTCTAAAGTCTCTCTTAATTGTTGTTGGACTACGTTGTACTGCTTCATCTCTGCCCATGTGAAAAATTAGCAGTGGATAACAGTCCGAGGACCTCACTAGGATAGGAAGCTTCCTAGTGATGTCCTTAACTTGTGCTCCAGGGAGACAGCAGACCTCCCTGTGATGAGTGTCTGCACGGCATACTGGACCCTCTGTACCCTTCAGAGCAGAGACTCCTGCAACTAAAACCCTCCTTTTTCATCTTCTTGTGTGAGGTGGTGATGTGGACAATAGGCCTGTCTAAATGCATAGACCCCACAGATGTAGCTTCCGCATTGTCCACATCCTCATTTGTCTGTTCTTCTTCTACCAGGGCCTCATATCTGTTGCGCAGAGGCATCTGGGGGTGTGAGGTGGGCAAGAGGGGATTTAGCCTACTGTGCAGGTGAGATCACTGCAGTTAGCTACAACTAAGCTAGTTTTAGGTGTGGTTTGTTCCATAGCTGAATCAAGAAAACTACTCTGTTGTAGTGTGGATGAAACCATTTTGGATTTTTTGTTTGTTTGTTTTATAATAGTGTCCATTTAATTTAAGTTAAGCTATGTAATTATTTTCTTTTTCAGAGATGGTTCTTTATTTTACTTGGGTTTAATTCTGTGCATTCAAGCAGAAAGTTAAACAATGTCAAACTGAAGAAAATGAATTGCATAACGTGCCAAAAAGATGAACTGGGGAAATGTTTGTAATTACATTAACTTCTTCCCTATGTCCTGAATGTGTATTAATGGAATGTCAAAGAGAACTAACCAGCTTGGGAGTTATTTTTAAATATGCATTCTCATAAAGTGGATCCTTTCTTCTATACACTAGCGAAAGCCAAAAAGCAAGTGTTGGTTATTGCAAAACATCTCTGTACTAGAGCAGCTAATTGTCATAAATGGTAACAGCTCTCCATTGCCATTATCTTACTGAAATTATGTCCTTAGCTAAGCTGTATGAGAACAAGCTTATGAATTCTGCCCTTCTAGAAATGATCTTTGTGGCTGATTAAAGTGAACCTTGACTTGTTTTGGGAAGAAACAAAGTACTCGCTGGCATTCTTGGCTGTTTCAGTACTTCTGCCTACAGTTCTCGATGACTTCTGGCTGCTGTGGTGAATCCAGCTTTCCTTTTTATCCAGTTCCCCCAACATGTTTTTATAGGCTCTTTCTTTCTTCATAATAAATGTGGAAGGGGTAATAAGGACTTTGTAGGTGGAATCTTGACTTGTTTCAATGAGGCAGAGTTTAGATACTGAATAAGCTCAAGGTTTGAAATGAGAGGTGGCTCCTCAAGCACACGGAATCCCAGAAATCATCTTTGTTTTATAATCCTGGTACCGCCGCGGGCTTTACTGTTGTGAGACTATTTGCATTTTTAATAATAACTATATGGGATACAAATATAATTTGGACTGTAAATTATTAGTGTAAATGAACAATGAACATAAAATAAAAAAATTGCTAGCATGTATTTCACCTGCCAGTGAAATGCAGCTCCTCGCTGGGATGAAGCCCATCAGTGCAACACATGGTTGGATCTAGTTCAATTAAAAATATAAGAGCAGTTTAATGAGACAGAATATGAAATAACAAAACAGATTCTGAAAAATGCCACATGCCATGTCCTTGAATACCATATATTTAAGGGCTCTACTTTTCTTTCATAAAATGATTACAAATAATTAATTGTAACTCTGTTGCTCCTGAATGATCCCTTCTGGAATTCAGCAGTGCAGTGTAGAAACAAACTTGACAGGTGTGCTGCTCTACATCAGTTTTCTGTCAGAGTAACTCTGTCCTTTTTCATCAGGAGTTTAGTTAAGGACTCTTTAAAAGTGTTGCTGTAGTTTGACTTGATCCCTCAAAAAGGTAGTACAGCAATCCTGATGGCTTCTGGACTGCTGGCAGTCCCTGTGAGATGTGAAAATAGGAGGTCTTCAGTATGAGCAAGTGTGTGTTCATGTTTGCCTGTCCTGCCACCTTGGACAATTTCTGTCTCTTGCTCCTCTGCCTTGCTTGCTTCTTCATTCCTTGTTTACATACCTTCCTGAACCTTCCTTCAATTTTCCCATTAACGTTCACATCACAACTTTCTAAGTATACCTGCATAAAACGTGCTTGCGTGCCTTTATTTTCCTCCTGTTCCTTTTCCATTGTGTATACAGCTTTCAAACTTTACTGAGCAATACGTATACCTTTCAAAACTTACCTGAACTGGCACTCGTTGTAGATGTGCAAGAAAGAGCTGTATGTCACAGTTTTGCCTTATGCAGATGTGGCTCAGTATCGTTTTTTCTGTTTGTTGAGACATACAGAGAACATTTTATTGTCTGGTATATTTGTTATCAGAACTCTTGAAGAGAAGAAGCAATATTTTTCAAGTTACTGTTACATGGGGGATTGAATTTTTGGTTTTACAAACTCTCACATGAACACTTGAGAGTATAAAAAGATTAGTTTTCGTTCTCATTACTGTTCCTGAAGTTTCAGCTGTTTAGGCAGAAGAATGGTCACGGGAGCTGTAGAAAACTGAGCCAACTAAACAGGTGGGATCTTCTAGTCCAGCTGAAAGAACTGGAAGGTTCAAATAGAGGATTTCTTAGGCAGAAAAAAATTTACATCCTCAGCTATGTCTGCGATCTTAATGCTTCTTAGTGGGTGTCACAGAGAAATTGCTCAAAGAGGGAGAGACCACACTTGAGTTAGAAGGACTTCATCGGCCAAATACTGATTTCATGATATTTTGTTATCCTTATTAGCTGTGAGGCATTCAGATGTAAAAAGTCTAAGTAGCAGTGCCTGAAGATCTGCTCAGGAAGAATGAACCCAAAAGGACAATACTTGCAGAGGGAGATGAGTTCACAGCAGTCTCAAGAATGAGAGCAATTTTCATTGTTTTGTTACCTGCAGTGTTATGACAGCCTGAAAAATAACTTACGAGTCAGAAGACAAGATGTGCTTCTTGCTTGATATACACACTATCCAAGTAGAGCTGTGCTGTGAAAAAGGAGTGCAAGTAGTCTTATACCACAGAGCAAGAAGTACTGAGCTTACAAATACAAGATAAATGGAGAACGTGAGCTACAGGAGGGATGATGAAGTGACTTTCTTTGCTATAGTTTGGGTCAGAAAACAGGAAGAGAGTCAGACAAACCTGCACTAGCTGGTAGCATCCTGCTGTTGTACTCGGTTGTTTCAGTTGGATTCTGATGCCTCTGCAAGATGAGCTACTTACCTACAATCAGTGTAATTGTCAAGAAAACTATTTTCTGGGGAAAAGTGGTAAAATGAAAAGAATGGTTCTGGATAGCGTTAAATATACCATAACTAATATTGAGCATTACAGATGATAAATCTAGCAGCCAAAATTATAAATAACTGGAAATCTAAATATGAACCACTTAATCATTTCTATTTGTTTTTCCTAGATAGCATCCAAAATTAAAAAATGATCAGGAAAGATAGAAAAATAAAGTGAACAATCAAAAATCTGCTGCATTTGGGAGCAAGTAGCAAGATCCAAATGTGGCTGTTTGCTGCCACAGGGTTAGGAAGAAGGTACACAAAATGAAATGGAGGCTCTCTTCTGGGTTCCCAGAAGAAATCTGAATGTCTGTCTATCTTCACCTGTGCTAAAGAACATGTTGCGGAAAGATGTGGCCAGTGAACATCCTTGGTGCTTGAACAGCAATGGTGCTTGAGCTGGAAAAATGTTGTTTTTATATCTCCATTCAAAAGACACCTGTGATCTGCCCAATTAAACCAAATGCTTGCAAGCCTAACTTGTCTAATATTGTCTTAACTGACATGTATCTGTAAATGTTTATTACACAGAATTAGTGAACAAGTGAGCTGTCTTCACTGTGATCTTGTTGATAAAACCTTTTCAAACATTTTCCTTCCTTCCAGGCTGTAGTTCTGTATGCTTAGTTTGCACAAAATGTTCTTGGAAGAGAGGTATAGGTAAAAATCCTTTTTCAGATATTTCCAAGAGAATGAGTTATTTTTTACCCTACACTCTAGCTGGGTATGCAGTACTCTTTTTCCGTCACATTCTATAGGCCCTTATGGAACCTAATGCTAAGTAGATACTGTTTCTCTTGAGGTGATCATTAAAATTCATTGATCATAAATACTGAGCAGCAGGGAAAATTTGCAGTCAATAGTTACCTGAAAGAAAAGATTATTTTATTTTAACCAGAACAAAATTGTGTTACAGAGTTTGCATTGTTAAGTGCATTCCACTGCATTGAGAAACTGTGGCTATAACGAGTAAGTTAGTTGTGGCCCTATTCATCCTTTGTTTTGGGCTGTATGTTTTCCAGAAAAACTTCTCTACCCAGAATGACCTTAGAGTCCTGGTAGACAATAGGTTAACCATGAGACAGCAACGTGCCCTTGTGGTTAAGAAGGCCAATGGTATCCTGGGGTGCGTTAAGAAGAGTGTGACCAGCAGGTTGAGGGAGGTGCTTCTCCCCATCTATTCTGCCTTGGTAAGGCCACATCTGGAATACTGTGTCCAGTTCTGGGCTCCCCAGTTCAAGAGAGACAGGGAGCTACTGGAGAAAGTCCAACAGATGGCTACAAGGATGATTAAGGGACTAAAACCTCTCTCTTACGAGGAAAGGCTGAGAGCCCTGGGGCTGTTTAGCATGGAGAAGAGAAGGCTGGAAGGGGATCTAATAAATGTTTATAAGTATCTGAAGGGTGGGTGTCAAGAGGATGGGTCCAGTCTCTTTTCAGTGGTGCCCAGTGATAGGATGAGGTGCAATGGGCACAAACGGGAACACAGGAAGTTCTGCCTCAACATGAGGAGAAACTTCTTTACCGTGAGGGTGATGGAGCCCTGAACAGGCTGGCCAAAGAGGTTATGGAGTCTCTTTCAGAACCCATCTAGACACGTTCCTGTGTGGCCTGATCTAAGTGAACCTGCTTTGGCAGGGGGGTTGGACGAGACGTCCCTTCCAATCCCTACCATTCTGTGTTTCTGTGAAAATACTTTTCAGTATTTTGAGCACAGAGGTATTCCTTAACTTTCTCTAGCTGTAGGATTATTTGTGAGTGGGTTCTCCAACTTGAATGGAAAACACAAAAATCCCAGTGTAGGAAGTACTGAAATGTATGTATAAAATGAAGTCAGACTTGATTAAAGCCACATGTGTTGTCTTGGAGTTGTTTCTGACCTATTAAAGTTCATAAGGGACTTCTGCCCTATGAACTTTATCATAAAGATGACATAAATCAGTTCTAGAAAATGGGTCTTTGCCACATTTTTTTAAAAATTAGAGTTAGTGATAAGATTTGACTCTTTTGCTGCATCAGACCTATTGAGCACATGGGATTATTTCTGTTCCATACCTCAGAAGGCTCATGAGGGTTGGACATGCCTGGTTGTGGTTAAATTTTAAAATTCCATCACTATGATGACTTTCAATGCTCTGTTTAAATTTGCTGCAGCATTGACAGTGTCTGTCAGAAAAAGACGATCTGTGAGAAGGGAAAGGTAAGTCATTCTTACACTGTATAGCTGGCAATCATTAAAGAAAGATAGAGATGCTTATTCTTATTTCTGCAGTCTTGACATCAGGACAGAAAAGCTGAGTCATATAACTGGCTATTGGCAGGTAAAGTAGATGAGGTCAAGCACATTCCATGGAATATGTCAAGTGCAATTAATCTTCACGGAAGCTCTAACTTGATTTTCAACAGCACTTTGACATAATGGTGAAGAATTTCAACTGCTTTAAGCTACATTCATCCTGTCATTTATATATATAAATCTTTTATTGCAATAGTTTTGTCAGGTGTGTGTCTGATCCAATATTTAAGAAGTTTTTATTATCTTCAAGTTTTTTACCCGTGAAAAAGTTGTAATTGTGTTGATTAAGGTATACTGTTTGGCTATGGGGATTTCAGAGAATATGTATTCAAGGGTGGGATGATCTCTTATGCTTTGCACATCTGTTCTGTAGCCTAGGGGACCTTGGTTTTGCCATGGGGAGATTCATGTCAGTCTCTGACCTGCATTACAGTCTCTATTATTGCTGTATGTGTCTGCAAACTCTTATATTATGTCTGACCATGTCACTAAGGACCTGATCTGGAAGACATTTAAGAGAGAAAATATGTTAAATGACATGGGTTTTGGGTAAGGTCTGGAAGGCTTATGCCTGCTTACTCTGAAGGGATAGAGAGTTGTGTCTTACTCTGAAAGTGGGCAGGACATGGTTCTGATTTTGGATTAATAAAAAAAGTAGTAAACCTAAGGTAGACAGGGACTGATTAATTGATAGTGCACAGAAAGAAATGTTGTCACTGTTAAACATGACCACTGAAGATGAATGCAGATAATAATAATTTCTGCTGTGACTAACATCATCAGGGGAAATGTAAGGAGCCAGAGAGACTTGCCTCATGTCTACTGCATGGGGTTTGCAGGTGAGTCTCCCAGGTCTGAGTTCCTTTCAGAAAGATTGCCCAGTGTATCTGGGGTTGTGCACGAGAAACAAATAACTAAAGGAGAACCCTTGTAAAATTAATTATTCAGAATAGTCTTTGGCCACAGGGGGGCAATACTGTTCTATAATAAATATGACTTGCCTCATTCACTGGAAATCTGGTTTGCAAACAAGTACTTGAGGAGAGAATGGGATTGATCATGTTTCACAGTCATCAAAGTCATATTGATCAGAAAGTAGATTTACACCTTTAGCTATGTTTTCAGGTATTGACCAGCTAGTCCTCTCAACACTGCGATGAATATCATCCTCCTTTTCAAAAGAGCAATTGCAGCACAAAACCCGAGTGCTGTGATGATATTTAAGGAACTACTGCTTCTCTATCCTTGGTTTAGATTAATACTGGTTTATGCCCTCCTTCCACACCCTGAACTGGAGGCCAGAACAAAGAGGTGGTACAAGCAATACAACAGTGAATATGGCAGCCGCTCATGGTGCTGGGGAGGGTTCTTTGTCCCTTTTGTCCTGTCAGCTAATTCAGACTGAATTAAGGAGAGTTTTAACTGAAAATGGTGAGTCTGAATAAATACTGGTAGAAGTATTTAGCTAAGAAGGGTGGATCTTATTTTTCGTTTCTTCTTTAAGAAAATTTATGTTTTTCTCAGTGGCTGAGGGCATGTTCTTCTTTACGACCACCCAGGCATAAAAGTGTGAAAATAATTCCAATGTTACCTCTTCCTGAGTTTTATTCTGCTCTCTACACATGTAGTGTATTCCTAGATAGACCTGCATGTATTTTCTGTCGCAAGAAGTTGCTCAGCAGAAGTCAGGGGTGATCAGATGTCAACTGAATGTCAGAGAAATGGCCCTTGTAATGAAATCTATTAAAGTATTCAGTAGCCTCACACAGAAGTCAAACATACGTTTTTACCTTTAGGACAAATCAGCCAAAACAATAAAAAACACAGTAAATAATGCCCTGCATAAGGATGAGGAAGATGGCTAAGGATTGGTAAATTTTTTCTGATGTTGATAATTTTTTTTCTGCTTTTTAAATAATTCACAATTATTATGACTTCAAATGCTTGTTTCTGTCCCACTTCTCAATGTTAGTACGTAAACCTATTTTTTTTTCATTCTTTTTATTCTTTCTGTTTAATATAATAACTTGTTTTTCTGGATAATCATGGAAATATTTGCTGTTTCTTTATTCGCTGATTTAGAGGTTAGAAGAGACCATTAGAATTGGCTCATCTGACCTCTTGTACCAGCCAAACCAGAGAACTGAACTCCATAATCCCAGCATAAATTCTTCTTGGTATGGAAAATACAGATTTTAGAAGGATACTACATTTTTGTTTCAAGACTTTCAGTGACAACAAACTCACTATATTATCTGGTAAGTCTTTGAAATGCCTAATTACCTTCACTTAAAAAATTGCATCTTCTGTCTAGCCTGGATATAGTTAGCATCAGCTGGCTGCTATGGGGTCTGGATAAGTCTGGTTAGTTGCTCATGAGAGAATACCTGAGAAGAACAAAAAAGAGTAACTTGTCGTGTTGCTTCTGGATCCTGATGCCTTTAGCAGTCTAAATGAAGTATCCAGAAATATTTTTGGTCTCAGCTTGGAAAAAAACACATACTATCACACCTTGAAAAACCACACCTAGCTATCTACACCAGGGTTTTGAAGTTCTGTGTTTTGAAGGTAGATGGGACAGAATTAGCATTCACAAAGGCTAGCTTTAGCCAAAAGAGTCCAAGTGTCCCCTTGTCAGCAACAAAACCAGAATGGTTCTTCCAAGCACCCAACCTAGAATATATAAATTTAGGCTTCTGTTTACCCAGAACCCAGGAGAACCCTCTGTAAGTATCCCATAGAGTCCAAATTGTACACTTCTTTTCTGAGAGGTTTATTTTTGATCCTTCTTTCTTTGGTAGCCCTTTGGCTACATGTGGGGGACTGTTAGAAGGAAATGTACTTCTAAAAAGAATGGATTGACTGTCTATGAATAACCTCTCAATAAACTAAAAATCATTCAAACCTGAATTAAAGGTAGTTTTCCTGCATCTGCCAGCTGTATTCCTAACTGGAGAGTAATAGGTGATAGTTTACTCTTGTAGGTGCAAGTACAGTTGTATTGATATAGTACAAGGACATTTGAAGTCTATAATAATTAATTACATAAACTAAAATCACCTCTGACCTCAGTCTGGAGAGATGCTGTGTACCGCTTGTTAAGGCTTTTGTTCTTACTGAATAATCTTAGCCTTTTTTCAGAGTTTTGTTGTCATGTTTGCTTTTGCTTTATGCTTTTATCTCATTTGGTTATGAAAACTGGGACTATTCTTGACAAACATGATAGTGCTTTGTCACTTTTCACTTACACAAGCCACAGTGACATTCAATGTGGAGAAAAATATTATTCCCAAACATTGGGGCACATGACTTACAGATTTTTATTGTTACAAAGAATAGTGTACTTTAGTCAGTCAGTTGTTCAATACAACACCTCAACTTAAGAGACCAGAGAGGTTTTTGACAACATGGCCAGCACGTACTGGAGGGGCATGACTTTGCTTTTTCTTAGCCTTCCCAAAACTGCTGATATCTTACAGTAGAAACTTCTCATGTCTTTTATTCAGACTTTAACAGGATGCTTATAAATCTCATGTAGTAGCTAAAAGCAATATAATGTATTGCTCCTTATTCAGTTCTCCTTTTGGCTCGTGCACGGAACTGTACTGGTTGACAACTGCTGTCACCACAGGTAGACAAAAAGAACCCCTGTAATCTGAAGTGGAGGATTACACTGGATTGTGTTGATGGTAAAATCTTCTTGGCTATTTCATGACCTTTCAGGGATGTCATGACAGTCTTAGAATAATAGATGCTTCAATTGGAACTGGAATTAAGGAGAAATAAATAGAATTGACCATTTGAATTGGCATTGTAGAAATTAGGAGATGCATGTTCTGTTGCTAGCTCTGTCACTGATCTGCTCTTTACCTTTATTAAGGCCTTTTATCATTTTCCTTTTGCCCACAGTTGTCAATTCAAAGGGTAAGCCTTTTTCGGATTGGAGCCTTCTGATGTTATGCAATTTGGTCAGGCCCACCCTTTTTTGTAGCTTCTAGATCCTTGCATTTTAAAAAAATGCTAACAGGAAGCTCCAAGGCTGGAGAGACACAAACCTCTGTACTCTTTTGCAATTGTTTTTTTTTTTTCAGGTGTTATTATCATCACAAGATGTAGCTAACAGATCCAGCACTTTGTCAGAGGCTGCTGCTTGGTGATATACTGCAATAAAGGATGCTTATTTCTATTTGTTAGTTAGTTATTCCAGGAAGAAAAAAATAAGATGCTGAAGTTTTTAAACCTATTATGCAATATTCCAAAAGGTCAAGTTGCTGTTCTTTTTAAATAAAATTTAATTGAAAATGGACAGTAGCCTGGATCTTCTTCAAGCGTAATGAAGCAGGCTATTGATACGCACCATGTGTCCTTGATTAAAATCAGAAGGCTAGGAATGTTCAGCCAATTAGGCAATTTGTGAGGCATTGGCCCTATTAGTTTGGGACCATGGAGAAGCAGGTACACAGAAAGATACTTTGTCTGTCTGTTCCCTGTAAACAGAAAAAACTTTGAAAGGTGCTGAATGATGCCTGGGCTAATAAAGCCAAATAATTGGGTGAACTCTCTTGTTACACTGTGTTTGTCCCTTAGAAAGATTTGTCTATAGTTCAAATTTACAGTGTAGTTAAGTACACAGAGTGTTTTTTCCACAAAGTGAAATAACTATTCAGCTGACAGGATTTTGCAAAGGATAGTTTCAAAACACTGAGTAAAAATGAAGACTGAAAGACATTGGTGTAGTTCCTTGTACAAGATAATTAGTAAAAATAAGTTACTTATAGCTGTGCTATGATAGAGACAGGAAATTCCTATCCTTACTCTCTGCTTTCTGGCTGTGCTGCATATGGTCTATCTGCAGACTGAGTTGAGGTTACTCGTTACTCATTCTAGCTTACTGAATATAAGCTAAAAGGGACAAAGTTAGGTCTTCACCAGCACATCATATAAATATATATTTTCACCAATTAAACATGCCACAGGATCTCTGAGAACTTGAAGGCTTTGCTCTCTGGAGACAAGCAGAAGGTTTAGAAGTATGAGGGTTGTGTATGTGGGAAAAAACATAAAGTGCTCCCAGCACAAACATCATCTCCAATGATCACATTTGGCTTTATTGACAACAGAGTTATTGCTTTGAGATATTAGTGCAAAGACCAGGACCCAAGAGTATAGCTTAGCATCTGGAAAAAAACCCCAAGACTGTAGTTTAACATCTGGAAAAGTCCTCTAATTTTGTATTTCAAATATAGCAGTTTGTGAACACCTCATTTTACAAATCCACCTAAGAGCAGGTGTCATCACCTAATTCTCTAGTTAAAAGAATTACTTACTTAAAGAAGCACAGCTGTGGTTTTCATGATGAATGGACTTTTGGATCATCTTAAGCAGTCAGCATTCACCGTGGAAGATGTTTACAGCCACAGAGAAATAACTCCATCTATTTCAAGCAGCGGTTTTCCTTCTGGTTTATCAGAAATTACAGCTTGTACAGAGTCTTATGAAGTACAAAGACACATCTAGTGAAGTAGTATTATTTTGCAAGAATATGCCTGATCATGAAACTACCCAAAGTATAGAAAAATCTCTCAGTAGGTTTGAAACATCAGAATTACCTTTTTTTTAATAGATGTATTTTATTAGAGAAAAAGGAAATGTCTAATTAGCTCCAGTCTAGGAGACACACATGGGATGTTCATCAGATTTGCCAAATTTGTTAGAGCTGCAGTTGTTTCTAAACTGAAGAAAATATTGACACTGGCAAGTAAAGATGGAATAGCTAACAATTCAGTCTCCCCCACGAGAAAGAAACACCACACTGCAGAGGCTTTAACTGAAAATTAAACCTTCATGTAGTTTGCTTAGCTGGTGTTACAAAACGTGCTTCACAGCTCCTGAGTGTTTGAAAAGCAGATTGATTTAATCGTGGGCTCAGGGGCTTTATTCACATGAGCAAGGGAATTAAAGTTCAGCTACTTTGTTGTGTGCTAAATGTTAATCCCAAGGTGACTGGTACTGAGGTGCCTAAGAGATAGTACTCAATTACTGAAGATGATGAAGGTTTTTTTGGCAGCCTGATGCCTATTCATTGCATTTGTTCTGAACAAGGAGGCAACAGGAACAAAAAAAATAACCCCCATGAATCCTTCAGGTATCAAGTAAGAATTGAAGAGTTTACTTCTTCTGCCAGCCAAAAATTTTTGGTGGAAAGTATGATTCTTGTAATGAATGCAGCTGCACAGTGGAGTCTGACAATACCTATCAGGTATTTATATTGCTAGCAGGGGCAGCAAGTACAGGAACGTTTTCCTGCATCCCAGTCCTGTTCCAGCAAAGTCAGCTGGAGTCATTGGCCATCTGCACAGGGAATTGTGTGGCTTTACTGCAGCTAGCTGCTCGATGCTGCCAAGTTTACTTCAAGCTGTAGTACATGAGAAAGGGCAGTTTGTGAGGAAAGCAGAAGCCCTCGCTTTGCAAGAGCTGTCCTGACCCGAGTACAGGGCATAGCTCTCAATTCCTCCTGTTGCACTTCCACTGTATTTAAAATAATGAAGTGCTTACTAGACTGTGGCAAATATGTGTGAGAATGATTTTATAGCCTAGTAGCTATGGTGCTTCCCTCAGAGAGGTCAGTGCTAGATGCCAGTTGCTGAGTACCTAATAGAAAATACTGGGAAGATGTGCTGGGGAGGGATCTCCTTTTTCCAACATAATTCTAAATTATTATTTGAAAAGGATAGCTTTAGTAGAAAGGTCTGAAGAAGCCCTTATTTTCTAAAGAAATTCTAAATAAGCTGTGTGTTAGAAGTCTCTTCATACAAGAGTAGGGAAGGAAGGCAAATTACATATAGCTTAGGTGAATACTCTGTCAGTCAGACCAGTGAGTTAACAGAGATCGCATCCTTCTCTGGTTTTGTTTGAGAGTATCAGCCATACTGGGAGACAGGAAGGGGGCTGTGCTGCATTGTGAGATGAATGGGGCTGAGGGCTGGGATAGGTACTTACCTTCCTGTGTCCATCAATACATAGGCAGTCCCAGACATTTTAAGTACACTCAGGATTAGATGGGAGCTAAGCAAGAGTTTTGAGGGGCAGAATTTTGCAAGAAGGCACCACAGTCTTTATAGGCACAGTCCCAAAGCAAGCATAGGGAATCTGTCACAAATTTATAAATTGCTCCATGGTTTCCTAACTTCAGCCTTGTACCATAACCATTCCACCACCTTCCCTTCATAGCATTGAAATATAATCATAGTATTTTGTCTCACCTACCTGTAATAATGCTGGTAATGGGACCTTTAACACCCTTCTTAAGTATTGCACAGTGTGTTAGCCTTATTTTTGACGGTGTCACTATTATCAACCTGAATTTTCTTTTAGTTCATGTCCCTGTATTGTGCTGATTTATACAGTCTGAATCCACCTTTCTAAATAGATTCTTCCTCAGACCCCTGGAAGCCCTGATCTCTACCCTGGTCTTTGCAGCAGGGCAGGAAACACTCACCAATTCTTAAGTGACTAAATGTGCTTTTCCAGGCCACCATCATCACCAATTACTTAGTTTTCTTGCCCCAAAGGGGAATGTGTCGAAACTTCATTAGATTTCCATGGACATTCTTTCAAGACCCAGGAGGCGTGAGGAAGAAAAAATGATGCTTGTTCCAGGAAAGCAAAATGTTAAATTACAGGTTATAAACACAATTTTAGAATGTATTAAACAACACAGATCCTCATGAACACTTCTTGTGTCTTCCACAGAGAATTCTAAAAACTTGTAAAAATTTGTCTCAGCTGGTAAGCTACAAGAACTCTCTACTGTGTAATTTGCTGGTTGTATCCCATCTCTGGGTAAGCACCTTGTAAAATATACTGATGAGATTTTCCTAGTTCCTCTGCAGCATTTGAGAATGAGTTAGGAAGGCTCCCATTACTAAAAGGCTACCTGGTAATCCCAGTCTCTGATCTGGACAGTCACTTGTCCGTAACTTTGAAAGCTGTTTAGATGCTTAGAAAGTATTCAGGTATTAACTTGGATAGTTATTTTTCATATTTCCTGGGCTGTATAAGCCAGTACTGAACCTGAACTGGTTCTCCCTATCCAGATATCGGAACATTACAAAAACCTCTTTCTTAGCTTTACACAATTAAAAAATTAAGCATAATTAAAAATCAATCCCAAAGCACTGTATGATTTACAGTACCTGTGGAGTTCTTATGCAAACAATATAAGCCAATACTGTAAATAGTAGATTAGATAACAGGAAAGTTAGACAACATCCTCCCTTCACTCCCATATTTTGTTTCCAGTGCCACGGAAAGACTGTGGGAAGAAGAAAAGAGCAACCACTTTCAATGGTTAGGAGAAAGAAGCAGGCAAAGCAGGTAAACACACAAAATACAAATAGACAGAGTGATGAACGTGTTGGTGTATGATACGCGTTGTTCAGTCTGCTGTTACTGTTTCCCTGGAAGGCGCTAAAACATTGAAATACTCTCTTCCAAGTAAGGATCAAATCATAATGTCCTAAATGTATCTCACAGCCAAAAGCTTCACAAGCTATTCATTTAACCAGGAATGAGTGCGGGCGTTCATTTAACCAGGAATGAGTGTTAGTGGCAAACTCGCATGACTGATAGACTGAATCCACAGAGGATCCTCTTGTGTTTTAACATATCTACCATATCCTTTGCAACATGAATGATATTTCTCTGGGACTGGAGTCTTGGGTCCGTTGGTAGCAAGTGCTACTTGAAGCTTTCCCTACAGCTGGAGAATTTATGAAATCTTTCTGCCTTGTGGATTTCCTGTGTGAGATCATGGTTCATAGGTCAAGAAACTGTTCTCCTTCTGGCCACTTATCTTATGTGAAGACAGTAAGAGCATAATCATCTCTGAAATGCCAGCTCTTCTTTCATCTTGAACAGAATAATGACCAATAGTGCCACAGTTTTTTAGGGAAGACACTCAGAAAATATTATCACATAGGTCTCATTTCCAGGGAGAATCAGCTGAAAAATAGACATAAAGTGTGATCAGGAATGTTGAAGGTACATTCCTTGTTACTAAACTAGATAAAAACACTAATTGATGCATATGTGTGAATCTCTGTTACTGGTTCACAGCATATATTATTAAATTATGTCAATAACAAATACTAGAGTATTAAAAACAGGTTTTACTTTTACAAGTACATACCAAGTAGGTATCCTAACTAGTTCCAAACTGTCAATTTCCTTTTGTATTGTCTGCAGCTCAGGAAATTTTGCAAATGTTTGTAATTCATAAAATATTAGTCTTTAATTCTTAGTGGAATTAAATTTGTGTTTTGTCTGAAACTTGTATTCTGCTTATTTCTTCAAGCTCATGCTATTCCTTGCATATGATGTACTCATGTATCATGTCTAAATTTTGTGTCACCAGGAAACATCGTACTTTTATGTGTATACTTGGCATACTTTTATTTTGGTTGATGTAATTTTTGAAAACATTAGTTAACATCAGTTCCAAGACTGATTCTTTAAAAAAGTAGAATTCTGCTATCTCTGTCAACACTTAGGCTTTCTCCAATTCCTTCCTTAGAATTTTTGCCTCAATTTCTATGTCTCAGTTTTAAGACAGAATCATATTCAATGCCTTACTGAAAGATTAAATCTATTTTATATCTTATTGTGAAATTCTTGGGTCTTAGCTCTTAATCCCAGGTCATCTTTGTTCTTTAAAAGATACCTGCCACTTACCAAGTGCTTTGTGCTTTATCTTGACTATAGTCATAAGCTGAAAAAGTGTGCTTGTGATTATTTACCAGAGCTAAAATGTTATTCAA
>JAVSBS010002363.1:10885-20897 GCA_033124195.1 Coracias cyanogaster | reverse complement strand
CCACAAAATCACAGCAAGCTTAGAGAAATAGATGGGGACTTTTCTCTGTCTCTTTATATACAAATAGGAGATTCAACAAAAATAATGGGAAACACGTTATAATCAGATAGGAGGAAGCAGTTCATTGCATGGTTGGTTGTAGATTTGTGAATGCCCTTGTCCAGGATATTGTGTCTGCAGAATTCAAAGGAATTTACTATCGGCTCAGAGAGAGACTGGACATGGAAGCTTTCATGGAAGAGAGCTTCACTGAGTTTAACTAAATACACAGAAAAACACATAAAGCCCAAAAATCCTCTGAAGAGGAGGTATTTGGAAGGTAGGAAGTCAGAGTAAAGCATCCTTATACTGGATTTTGGTTCTAGTGGTTTGTGGAGACAGAACATTAGGCCACACAGACTTTTGATGTCAACCAATACTACCTTTCTTCCTAAAGTCAGATGAGTGCACTGCATTTTCACCAGGTGGAACCAATATTTCTGCTTCAGAGGAGATGAATATGAAATTCTGGGCTTGTTGAAGACAATGGCAACTTTCTCATTGACGTCAATAGATGGGCACTTCATTCCAGGAGCTTCAAACACAATAAATTGTCCTGGAAGCAAACACTGAAGAAGCCTGCCAGGGTATTGAAATTTCTGAGAAGAAAATGCAAGCTTCAAAGTACATCACAATGTTAATCGGATTATCCCAAATGCACAGAGCAAATGTACAGAATGATGACTGTCATAGAGGACTTAACTAGAGCAATATTTTGATTTATCATTTTTGAACTTTGAGGCTTTCTCCCAAAAGCCCAGAAATATTATTCCATAAATAACAGTGTTCTGAAAATAAAATTGCTGTGACCAGACCATGCTAATATTGCCTTATTCCTGTTTTGAATTAGAGCAATTGAAAGAGACTTACTCTAGTCAAAAGTGAAATCTTAAGGGCAGAGAATGGCAATTGATTCTGGAAATGATTCTCAGAGAGCTGACACTGCTGCCCTGTTAATGGTTTTATTGTAGGAGATAGATGAGATGTTACATAGGGAGAAACGTAGCTTCTAATTAGAAGTTTAACTTTGTTTTGCTCTAAAAGCCCTTTCTCTGTACCTGAGGTGTGACAGCCTCATATGTTTGTTCTGATTCTGACATTGATCACTGCAGTTTCCACTATGATCCCTTGCAGAGCCATAACCAAATTTCCCTCTAAGGAAGATACAAAATCTGTGTATGGCCGTGTGGCACAAACACTGCCTGTTTGTGTACCCACATTCTGTGGGTATATTAGTGGGGACCAAATACTGTATGAAGTGTCACAAATGCTGCTAAATACAAGAAAGTGCTGGCTCATCTAATGGCAATTTTGATGCTTTGCAAATGTCTAAAGCTTTTTGCAATAATGAAATCACATCAGTTCCCAGATAGGGCTTGGACACCAAAAGAAAATACAGGAATATTTGAGTTCCCAGAGAAGGACTTTAATATTGCAGTTAATCCTCTACACAGAACCATAAAGCCATGATTTATATAGTTAAGTATGTATACTGAAGTAAGCTGCTGCTGTTACTTATTGCTAGTTCTACAACAGTGGTTAGTAATGCAGTCAAGGGGCAGAGTCTGGTGAATGAGAAGCACTGTATACAAACATCAGGAAATCTGACTATTTTTAAAACTGTAAGTATATTACAATAAATATTTCAGGAAAAAATATTCTCTATTTGTGTCTGGAAATTTAGCTGTCCTTTTAAAATAAAATGGAAACATCAGTTAGGAAAAAAAAGGTTTATTTCTACCTGGAATGGAAACACTGCTAAAAAGAAAAGCCATCTTTAAATGGCTTAGCAGTATTTTTGTTATGAGGTTTCAGAGTTCTGCTTCCCAGTGTAGGCAGTCATCTGCTTTCCGTTACATTTGATATGGCTTTCAGTTCTTTATAGAGATCCTCATTCCAGGTTTTAATTTTTGTGTGAATGTGCATTCAGATGAATGTGACTCAGGTCAAAGTGCATAAGCACAAACGTTTTATGGAATCTGTCAAACCTAAAACAGTCTTTCTGTTGACTTCAGTGGAAGATGAATGGAAGTCTAATATGGCACACTGATGTATATCATCAATACAGGTGTGCTTTATGTCTAAGCTTGAAGAAGTGGTGTGATGCATGGTTCTGTGACTGATAAGCATCCAAGACAATGCTCCTTTCCTGTGATGTGTTTTATACACGAGAGTAACACCAACTGTGGTTCCTTGGGCATTTTCCCCAATACTGCAGATACTTCTGTACATTGGATTAATGTGCTTGATGTGTCCAGTAGGATTCTATCACACATTTGTCAAGCAAGGGCTTGCCTATAGTGGTATGTCAGCAGTTTATGGGGAGAGGAGGGGCCCATCAGCCTCAGTTGGGAAATAGATTAGAGCCAGTTTTAGTGAGAATGGGCCAGAAAAGAGCTATGCAGGCATGGCCACATCAGTGAACTGGGACTGTGTGTGCTACACCAGTACAGGAATAATGACAAAAGGAGCAGCCCCTGTTTCCTTAGCAAACCTCTTGTTAATGATCTTCAGAAATCACCTTTCACTCATCTTTTAGAACTTCCCCTTGTCCTTTCACAATATATTGGTTCACAATAGCTGACTGCAAAAGGATCCAGAAGTTCGGTGTACTCAGTTTATCCAGAAGAAGGCTAAAGCTTTAATTAGTGTGAGAAGCAGTCTGATTGTAGGTAGCTCTTCAGTCCAGCAGAGAAAGGTATAACAAGATCCAAGATTTGTAGGCTGGAACTAGAGCATTTCAGGTATGAAACAAAGTATGGTTTTTATTAATTTATCTTTATTTTAACCAATGAACAAAGTAGCTCACAGAACAATTTCTGTAAGTAAAAGTATTTCTTTTCACTTTAAAATTGCTAGCTTTGATACTTAAGTCAGGTAGTTACACAGAATAGGTCACTCTTGTTTTCTTCTTGGGTTTAATTGTATATTGTTTTTTGTACTGTATTTAGAATATGTTTTAGCAAAATTTAAAGTCTGTTACAATGCCCTATCGCTTCTAAGTTCATCATATTCAGTCTTGCCAGAACATTCTCCTGCCTCAGCTATTTGTTTCTTTATATCAATTTTAAAAAGGTACACAGAGCTGCCAAGTAGAAGCACTGGTAAGCATGCTCAGGGGTATGGATAAATAAGATAGAGGCAATAGAACACAGTTCTTCAAGTAAATATATACTTCAGAGGGTGAAGTGGCTTTAAGTGGAAACTGTGATCAGAGGACACTGGAAGAGACATGGCATTAAACAGATAAAGATCAGAAGGCAATGAGGGGTAATGCCACAAAGCGCTGGTGGCTGGTAAGTGCCTTGAGGTCACAGAGTTAATGTGGAGAAGTGTAGTGTGGAAGAGCTAGAACAGAGGCTTGCCCTACAGCTGCAGCTACCAAAACAATGCAAGTGCTTCACCTTTTTCAGCAGCAGAGCACACCACTGCCCCTCCATCAGCCATAGGACTGTTGTGGTTTCTGCATGCACCTGATGATTCTTGCTTACATACAAATAGAAATCTGATAGAAATCTTGAGCCTGGGCACTGTGCTGGCTGACTGCTAATTAGAATGATGCATCTTCTTTCCTTCTTTCTTGTTTTCCTTATGCAAAAATGAACTTCTGTTGGAGTCTGTAGTGGAACATGCCACAGTAGGATGTTATACAGATGTTTGAGAGCAGATAATCCTATGGGGTTGATTATCTACTTGCTGTACATAGGTATCTACCTGCTGGCTCTGTTTCATTATGTCAGGTTATATCTAGACATCTAAGTCTATCATTGTGTATCAACTGGGTATAGCATCATGGTAGAGCATCTAGGTATATCATGCTGTAGATAAATGTTAGTCTTTAATCTGAAGGCTCTGAAACAAGCTCCTTTCAGAGCAGTGATGCTGGAAAAGATTGACTAACAGTCTGGCAGTTCATAAATTCTCCTTTTAAAAATTATTTTGCAATAAATGTTTTCTATCAGATATTTACCAATGTTATTCCTTTATCCTATTAAAATGGACATTCAAGTGTCCTGTAATCTAGTGAGTTTGCTAATGTTCTAGGAAAGTCAGATTTGAATGCAATGTATTTTCCATTTTGTAGCTGTGAAGAGATGCACATTCTTTACTTTGTTGTAGCATAGCAGTGTCTTACAGCCTGACACCCCCAGAAATAAGTGATAAGACTCACAAGACTGCCACTTCTCCAAAGCCATTTATTCACCAACATATTGGCTTTAAAAGAAATGTTATAGCTGGTAGGGTTAAAATTGTACGAGCTTCATGTAATTCACTTTTCATAAGAGGCACAAAGCTCTTTGTTATGCAGATCTGTGTCTGTGCCAGTGATGTACTGCGTACCTAGTGCCACTGTTCCTTTCTACCTTCATTCCTACGTTCATATAAGCTGTTTTATGTGGAAATAGAAATCTCCAGGTGGGATCTCTAATGTGTATTAAGGTAGGGACAAGCAATTGAAGAGATACTGAGGGTATGAAGTGACGGCTGCTGAATTTAGGGCCACATTTGTACCCACCCTAAGGCAGCTAACAGAAAACAGTAGCAATGACAACTATATTTTATCCACTGCTTTTTGAGTGAAAAGCAGTTTGCAAAGGAGGTTAGAAAACCTATAACAGAAACTGCAGTCACTATTTGCCTCAGTGACATGTCCAGCCAGGAAACTACTAACGATGCAGTTCTGTGCCATGAGCTTATCCTGTCATTTGAGGTCACTCCCTGTAGAGGAATTGCTGGATTTCATCTGGAAGAAAACTGTGGGTAGGAGAAAAGAGTTAAGACATGAAAGACGAGAGAACTGAAGTAGTCAATTGTAACTCGTTCACACAGGTTTTTAAGGGCAGTCTGACTGAGTCCAACCACATATATGACTGTTTGAGCAAGCATTAAAAGTAGATTCCTTGGTGAAATTATGCAGGGGATGGGAAAGGTGTTATTCTGCTGTGGAAAGTGGGTGTATGATTGGGGTATTTCAGAAGCAGGTGATTTTCCCCAATCACAGTAGGTGTTGGCTTTGAGTAATTACCAGGTACCTGGTTGCTTGGGAAATTCTGATATGGCTGGAGTGGAGGTGAGACCAAATTTACCAGACCTTCCTTGGAAGAAGATGTACCCACTTTACCAAAGCTTTCACATCTGCCTGGACAACTTGGGACATCTAATTTGTTATTTTGATCTGGTGACCTTTCATTGCCCTAACAAATAATTGCAGGCATGGGATTAGCATCCCACTTGACACCACTGCAGCCTAAAGACAGACCAGCAACTGCTAATGAATAATGCATAGCTAAATGTAATATGCATTTCCAAAACAGTGAAATTTTTTGTTCTTTCTTTTTTTTTCAAATGTCAGAAGTCTCAACTACTAACACTGTAGGCACTTAAAATAGGCACTCTCCATGCTGTGGAATCTTTTCACCAGAAGAAAGCTTTCATACCAAAGTGAAAGAGAAAACATTTCAGGAGCTAATTTTTTTCTGGTTGACTTTTTAATTATAATTATTTTTCTGGTCTTATTTAGTAGATAAAACTCACCACTGCTTTCCTCCTAGATAAAAAATCTCAAGATTAAATATATTTGCATGCATCCTCTGTGATATCTTTTTGTTCTTGTTTGAGTTGACATAGGATTTCTTGCTTGTTTTGCATTGTCATTCATTGTTTCCAGCAGTCTCAGTGGTAGTGCACAGTCACGTACTCCTCCTGTCTTTTCTGAGACTTCCAATGATGACAAAATTTCATTAAATATAGCAATTTTATTTTCTTAACATCTTTTCTTTCCAAATGTTTAATTTCTCTTCTATTTCATGTTTTTGTCTTCATTACTTCAGTGTGAACAAGAGTAATCTTCCCTTTCATCCTGCTGTGTAAGGAGATGGAGTCAGCAGCGTCTGCATGGTAGGCTGGGGGAGGAAGGGCACGTGCAGAATGCTCAGCATCCTTCACATTGTCTGGAAAACCCTCTTCCAATAGACTTTGCACTGTGGGAGTTATAAGAGAGAGTCTGGTCTCCACAGGCCCTCATGTCAAGTTTCTTTTCAGGTGCCTTTGTAGTTGCACAAAGGTTTCCACAAAGCAGCAGCTTATTTTATGAAACAGGACCAGAGGGAGCAAAGGTTGCAGAAGGGACTTTCTAGGACTTTATTCCTCTTCTGCAGTATAGGAAGCTGCTGCTGTTGTGAGTGCTTAAGTCAATGAAGCATTGAATTTGCTGTCTCCCTGGGCTTGGATCATTAGCTGTGGTATATTATAGGTGTGCAGGTTAATCTAGGCCTGTTTCAATTCTCTAGGGATTTAAAAAACGGGAGAAAAGTCCTGTCCCTTAATGACCTCTTCCTTTAGTGATTAGCCTCCTGTGGAGCACCAGGGTCTGTTTTCCCTACTGCATGTTATTGTGCTGATTCTCAGTCATGGTCAGATAAAGAAGCCTGTGCACAACAGAGATTTTGGAAGGTTCTGAGCTGAGCTTGCTGGCTTTTAAAATGATGCAGGATTTTGTTTATAAACTTGCTACTGAGCATGATTGATTATTTTTCTTCTTAATGATTAGATCCAGAATGAAAATGGTGGCTGGAGGGCTTGAATGTTGTGGCAAAGATAACTCACATTTAATGTAAGATCACAGTTCAGGGAGAAGGATCTGCAGAGAGGAGGAAAACTGCAAAACCAAAGAATAGCAAAGTGCATATCTGTATCAGGCATAACTTCCTGGAAAATGAGGGGTAGGTACAGCAAACAAGAGGGCAGAAATCTTTCCAAATGGCAGTAGCAGAAGTGCTGTAGTCCTGATTCTCCACAGTTGTAAATAGGTACAGTTCCAAGAGATAAACAAGCAAAAGCCTTTTGAAGATAGTAGCTTATATAATTTAAAAAAAAGTTCTCAGTGGTTCAAGACACCCTGAAGGTGAAGCTTGCATTTTATTAGCAATAATAACCTTTTCTAAGTAAGTCTAGCTAGAAAACCACTTCAAATGATGTGTTTCAAGAATAGGTTTACTATGTTCAACATGGTCATGGTTTGTCATTTGCAGGTGGCATATCATACATTGTGATCTAAATATGTAGTGAGTTACTTCAAACACTACTGGAAGCAACTGCTTTTTAAAAAACCGCTCTGAGTGCTTGATGGGGACTGGCTTGCTTTCTTATCATAAACAGCAGCCAAGACAATAAAAACAATCTTGAAATACAGAAATCAGCTACTTGAAACAGCGAGGATGAGTCTGCTGTCACCTGATTGTTGGAATTGACCTGTTTTTCACAGGTTAGTTCTGAAACAATTAATGAACCTATGTGGAAAAGGCTATTATGTATAGGAATTTTTAAAACTTAGAAGGCCGTTATATTCCCAGTAAGAGAACTGGCAAATGTAACATGGAGAGCATCAAGACTGTTAGAACAGAGGAGGGTTGGGAGATTCTGGTACTGATAATTGTTTTGCACACCAAAAACTTGTAACAAAAACTTGTTAGGAGAGATTATTAGACTAGATTATAATACATACACCAAATTCAGTATGATTTTATTTACAGCTGGTGTATTTTGCTCTGATTTTATGCTGATATGAACTAGGACAACAGCTGACATAGAACTTCTTAGAACAATTCTTTATATTAAACCTCATAATCTTGTATTTGTTTCTTTTTTTGCAACATTGATTGGGAATTATCTGTATGATTATCTAACATGAACCCTTGACTTCTTCATAAGTCTAGTGTTCTTCCCAGTGCACTTATAGCAAAAGTATTTACAGGACAGTAAAGGATGGTCTATTATTTCCATAATAGATAGGAAAAATAATATCCAGTTAAGTAAGTTACTGATATAGGAAGTAAGGTATTAAGATACACTAAAATAATTTAGTGGCTAGAGAGTAGTGTTGAAGTTATTTATATATATACGACTGTTCTACAATCTATGGGCTGTTGGACATGATGCACATATACCTTTTGCCATAGAAATTAACTAGGCTGCAGACTCAAATATGAATCAAACCTCATCCCTCAACCAGGCACTACGTATGCTATTAAATATCATATTCCAGAACTTCTTCGCTTTTCTTATAAAATCTATATGATCTTAAATCTCCCCTTTTCACAAGGATATAATGAGATATGTTTCTCTTCAGGTTCATAATCATGTGGTAAATTATTTTTCAGCTGCAGTAATACCTTCAGTGAGAAGGTCTTAAAATGGATATGTGTGGTCTGGTGGGCCACAAGTGTCAACATCAACATATAAACTTGCTCTAGTCATGGAAATTTAATGTGAGTCATACCGGACAAACTACTATCTAGAGACTTAAGTCTGTGAACTGGCCAGGTTGAATCATTATGTAAACATGGAAAACAGGTCAGAGTAAGCAGGAACTCATTTTCTGTTTGTGGAGTCAAGCCTGACCTGTTCCAGTGCTCAACCGCTCTCATATTAAAGAACTTCTTCCTAATGTCTAACCTAATTCTACCCTTTTCTAGCTTAAAACCATTACGCCTTCTTCTGTCGCTACAGATCTTGAGAACACATCTCCCCTTGCTTTCTTATAGGCCCCTTTCAGGTATTGGAAGGTTGCTATAAGGTTCTACCAGCGCCTTCTCTTCTCCAGGCTGAAGAGAACCCCCAACTCTCTCAACCTGTCTTCATACCAGAGATGCTTGAGCCCTCTAATCATTTTCGTGGCTATCTTCTGGACATAATCCAACAGGTCCATGTCCTTCTTGTGCTGGGGGCTCCAGAGCTGGACACAGTACTCCAGGTGAGATCTCACCAGGGCAGAGTAGAGGGACAGAATCACCTGTCTTGATCTGCTGGCCACACTTCTTTTGATGCAGCCCAGGATGAGGTTGGCCTTCTCGGCTGCCATTGTGCATTGGTGGCTCATGTCCAGCTTTTCATCTATTAGTACCCCCAAGTCTTTTTCCACAGAACTGCTCTCTAGCATGTCCTCTCCCAACCTATACTGATAATTCTGGTTGCCTCGGTGCAGGTGCAGAACCCTGCACTTGGTTTTCTTGAACCTCATTAGGTTCACCTGAGCACACCTTTCCAGTCTGTCCCTCTGGTATATCAACTGCACCCCCCATGTTGGTGTCATCCGCAAACTTGCTGAGGGTGCACTCAATGCCACTGTCAATATCATTTATGAATATATTAAACAACACTGGTCCCACTATGGACCTCTGAGGGATGCCACTTGTCACCTTTTTCCTTCTGGACATTGAGCCATTGACCACTACTCTCTGGATGTGACCATTCTGCCAATTTCTTATCCACTGAACAGTCCACCCATCGAACCTGTATTTCTCCAACTTCGAGAGAAGGACGTTGTGGGGGACCGTGTCAAAGGCCTTGGAGAAGTTCAGATAGATGACATCCATAGCTCTTCCCTTGTTGACTGATGCAGTCTTTTCACTGTAGAAGGCCACTAGGTTGGTCAGGCAGGACTTGCCTCTAGTAATCCGTGCTGACTGTCTAGGATTACCTCCCTGTCCTCCATGTGCCTTAGCATATGTCCAGGTGGATCTGTTCCATGATCTTCCCAGGCACAGAGGTGAGGCTGACAGGTCAATAGTTCCCAGGGTCTTCCTTTCTTCCCTTTTTAAAAATGGGTTTGATGGTTCCTTTCTTCCAGTCACTAGGGACTTCACCTGACTGCCATGACTTTTCAAATATTATGGAGAGTGTCTCGGCAACTGCATCAGCTAATTCCCTCAGGACTCTGGGATGCACCTCATCAAGTCCCAAGGACTTATATATGTTCAGGTTCCTCTGGTGGTCATGAACCTTGTCCTCATTTATGGTGGGAGTGACTTTGTCTCCCTGGTCCCTGACTTGTGGGGCATCCACTTGAGAGGTGTGCGGAGACAGATTGCCAGTAAAAACTGAGGCAAAAAAGTTGTTGAGAACCTCAACCTTCTCCTCGTCTGTTGTTACTAGCTCACCATTGCTGCTCATCACAAGGGGTAGGCTTTCTTTG
>JAVSBS010002363.1:0-10875 GCA_033124195.1 Coracias cyanogaster | reverse complement strand
CATCAACTTGAGAGCTGTGCAGATAGAAATTGCCAGTAAAAACTGGCAATCTGACAGTAAGTCATTGAGGACCTCGGCCTTCTCCTTGTCTGTTACTAGGCTCACCATCACTGCTCATCGAGGTGGGGCGCTTTCTTTGACCTTCCTTTTCTGGTTGATGTATCTGATCTGTAGAAGCCCTTTTTGTTTTTCTTTGCATCCCTTGCCAAGTTCAGCTCCAGCTGTGCCTTGGCCTTCCTGATCTCGCCCCTACACAACCAGGAAACATCCCTGTACTCTTCCCAGAGTACCTGTCCCTGCTTCCATTGCCTGTGCAGTTCCATTTTGCCTTTTTGCTCTGTGGAAATCCTCTTTAAAGATCTGCCAGCTCTTCTCTGCTCCTTCATCCCTGAGGACTGCCCACCAAGGGGTCCTGATGATCATCTCCTTGAAGAGCTGGAGGTTTGCTTTCCTAAAATTTAGGGTCCTGACTTTGCTTTTCATCTGCCTCACATCCCTTAGGACAGTGAACTGCACTAGTGCATGATCGCTGCAGCCCAGGCTGCCTCCAGTCTTGATATCCCTGATGAATTCACTTGCATTGTGACCATCAGGTCCAATATCATACCCCCTCGGGTAGGGCTGTCTATTTCTTGTTTTAAGAAGTTGTCATCTAGGCACTCCAGGAGTCTCTAGGATTGCCTACAGCTTACCACGCTACTTTTCCAACAGCTGTCAAGGTGGTTGAAATCCCCCAGTAAGATAAGAGCCTGCGAATCCGATGTCTCCTGAAGCTGGAGTAAGAAAGCTTCGTTGATAGGCTCCCCTTGATCAGGCAGCCTGTAGTAGATACCAACCACAAGGCTGCCTTTGATGTCTTGATTCCTAATTCTTACCCAAAAGCTTTCTATCTTCTCATGGCTATTCTTTAGAGATAACTCGTCACAGTCCATTCATTTCTTAACATAGAGGGCAACACCTCCATTCTTCCTTCTGCTTCTGTCTCTTCTGAACAGCTTATAGCCCTCGATAGCCACAGTCCAGTCGTAGGATTCATCCCAGCAAGTTTCAGTAATGGCCACTATGTTATAGCCTTCCTGTCACACGGTAGCTTCCAGTTCCTCCTGTTTATTGCCCATGCTGCATGCATTGGTGTAGAGGCACTTCAGCTGGGCTGCTGAACGTGTCACCTTTTTGGAGGGACACCCCGTTATTCCCCCAGGGTGTTTCATCGCCACTACCATGTTGGTTCCTATTTCCTCAGAAGCCCCTGGCTCCTCCATGTTAGGCTTTGCCTGTACTGCAGTTTCTACATCATGCCTCAGGGCAACAGGTTGAAGGACCTTACTGTCACCCCATCCCTCCAACCCTGTTTTGTTGTCCTGCTGCTTATCGTAGATAATTCTGGTATTATTACCCTCTTCCCCCTTCATATCTAGTGTAAAGCCCTGTCAGTCAGCCCTGCAATCTCTTGGGCAACGACGGTCTTTCCCCTTTGAGAAAGGTGTCTCCCATTTGGTGTCAGCATTCCTGGTGCTGTGTAGGCCATCCTTCTGTCAAAATACCCAAAGCTGTGGTGATGACACCAGCCCCAGAGGCATATATTTATAGATTGTACCTTCCTGATCATTCCAGTGTCACTGCTTTCAACTGAAAGGAGAGAGGAAAAGATAACCTGTGCCACAGATTCCTTCACTAACCGTCCCAAGGCCCTGAACTCTTTTTTGATCATTCTTGGACTATGTTTTGCCACTTCCTCTCTACCCACATGGAAAATCAGTAGCAGGTAGTAGTCTGAGGACCTTCTTAGAGATGTCCCTGCTTATTGTAGGGGGGTGGGACTAGATGGCCTTTAGAGGTCCCTTCCAACCCAATACATTCTGTGATTCTATGGTTCTATGATTGTATATGAACATATCACTGGCCTTGATTTCACTACAAAACAATTTGTTGAATATTGGGCTCTACCCAGAGGCAGCTACTAACTGGTTCCTGATTTTCTTAGTACATGTTTGAGATCATCAGCAGTATCTCAAATTCTTTCTCCCCAGTCCTAAATGAAATGAAGTACAATTTTTAGTATAAGAATTTAGTACCTCTGGAGCCTATATTATCATAGACTTAAAGTTCTCTTTCTTTGAGTATTAACTTACTTGGTTTTTCAGTCCTAGAGTGGCTAGAATATTTGTAGCAGATAAACACAGAAACGGACACCCAGATCAAATTCATTTAGTGCCTCATGGCAAGTCTACTAAAGGAAATGGCAGTTTTCCTATCCACCTTGATAGGCTTTGATTAGGCCCTTCAGGAGCTTATTTTTGTAGGATTCATTGGGTTCTGTAATTTCTATTTCAGATTAATAAACAGACCCAGAGGGACAGAATTCACACATCACCCACCAAATGTCTCATTCAGCTGTTTCTAGAAGTTGCTGCATAGCTTTTGCTTTCAAATCTTTTAAAATGTCATTACCTTCAGTGGCATTAAGAATTTTGCAGTAAGCAAAATGTCAGAGAGTAGGTATGTGAATTCCCTCACATTCTTGCTTTCATGCCACTGATGTGGGCGAGTTCACTCTTTCTTTGTCAACCGTAGTTTTTCTTTCAATAAGCAAGACGGTTAACTATCAGAGCATATAATCCCCAAATTTATTTTTTTTTGCACATGGCTCATTGCTTCTCTTATCTGTTAAGTAAAAAGGTTAAACAAGGTTTTTGTGGATGAAATGCAGGCACTGCATTTCCTTCTGCCATCTCAGAGAATTGTCTCCCAAATTCATTTATGTTTTACATTCATCTACGTTACCATAGCCTACAAACTCATTTCTTACCAACAAGCCAAACCCTATGATCCTTCCTGGAGCTTGGAAAACTGTCTGTGGCAAACAGGTCTATGGCAACAAATTGCTTTGACCTGTCCATCTCCCTGTGCAGGTTTTAATATTAAGCTACCCACAGCTGTATTTGCAAAAACCTCAACTTTTCACAGAGGCTTTTCTTGTCCATGTCATGATTTTTGCAAAATGACTGTCATGTATTTACCAGCCCAGTAGTTTCCTTAGTTGTATTTCTAATGGTGTTTAGAATTTTTCACTTGCTCTGAGTTGCTAGTGAGTTAAGTAGTTGAAACCTTGCCGTACTAAGTGACTCCCGGGACCGTTACAGGAACACATCTCAACTCTTTATTCCTGAAACCCACTGATGGTTGGACCACTGGCAGACAGAAGCTGCCATCTCCTCTGCTGACTGTTTTTTCCATCCATCTGTACCAGGAGTGTTTGTGTCTCTTTTTCCTTATCTAACTCTTTGGCTCTAAATT
Source organism: Coracias cyanogaster (assembly GCA_033124195.1). Lineage (NCBI taxonomy): Eukaryota > Metazoa > Chordata > Aves > Coraciiformes > Coraciidae > Coracias > Coracias cyanogaster. The sequence continues at coordinate 7,578 of JAVSBS010002363.1, read as the reverse complement.
GCTGGAGCAGTGAACATCTTTCCCATTTTCTTGAAGACCTAGAAAATAGAAGTCCCAACACATCACCAAGGCTACTAGGTACAAGATGTTTACATGCAAATATTAATCCATTAAGTGCTATATAAGAAGCAGACAAAAGATAGTGATATACACATCCCAGTTCACAAACAAAATAATTTGTATTAAATATAACAGCTTTCATCCATGTTCCATTCAATTCAGATTGCTCTACAGTTGTATTATGGGATTATTCACTCATAAATTGTAGACAAGTGCCCTTTAAATAACAGAAAAAAACCTGAATGGAACGAAATAAGTAAGAGACAAAGAAAGATCCCTAATGGAACTGAATTTTTTTAATTAACACCTGTCTTGCTCAGACACTGTTATTGACAGAAGCAGAACTGGGAAGTTAAAGCGTCGTGTTTCATCAAAGCAGGATCAGTGGGATCCCAGGGCTGTTCTTGCTGACATTCCTGCTCTCAGCAGAAGCAGCGCTTGAACCACAAAGTGCTGAGAAGTTTTTACTTGCCAGGCCTATAGTCCTTCTCAAAGTGCCTATTTTTAGAAGGCTTCTATTTTCTGCCCTACCTCTGTCTTCACTTTCAGAGGACCTGGAGTAACTCATCAAGCATTGGTTGAGGGGAAGCTGTACAGCAGCTTGGTAGAGCCAAGATTGGGAATATGTTGCCTCATCTAATACCTCACCCTATAGCCTTGTGAGCTGCAAGGGGACTCCTGGCAGGTCAGAGGGGTATCAGGTTTGCAAGGAGACAATCCTGATTTCTAGCAACACCTCCTTCTGGTCTATCCAAATAAGTGTTGGTTAGCAAGCTACAGAGCTCTGGTTTTTGTGTGGCCAGGTACCAGCTCATGTGACATTTGCAGTCAGGGTTTCAGAGCAACTTAGTATGTGTGCGGTATATAGTAGAAGGACCCCAGAGTCCTGGCTGACAGTACATTGCAAAAGTAATCTGATAATTCACCTCTTAGGCCTTACTTTGTGGTACATTTTATCATATGCTCTCATAATACCCAGTTTCATTTTACATGATTGCAATGATTTTTGTTGTAAAATACTTCTATATTCAAGTGGAGGGTATGTTAGATACACTTAATTTTTTTTTTTGTCTATGGTATTTCACTCTGACTTTAAAGTTCTTGGCATGAAATCAAAAGAGAAAACAAAACTCATAGGCAATATAATCCAAGTGAGAAAGATCTCTTCTTGGGCAATCTCTGTTAAAGAGCTACTTTGGCCATATGGAGAAATTGTTGTTAATCCCTCAGCACAGAAAAAACAAGGCATAATAGCTAACTGAAATGACAAATTCTTTCTGTTTAGTATTAGAAAGATGTTCTGCACTGACAGTATCTTCCTGACTGTGCCATTAAAATGAAGCAGGAAATAAGAAAATAAGTGATAAAGAACAGTGGTGCTCATAACGGAGAGCCCCGAGTGCTTTGTAGAAATAGATATTGCCTCACTTGACTTCAGATAGGGCTGTGTTGTATTGGTTGGTGGAAGGATGCCAGTGCACTGTATTATACAGTTTATAAAAAGGCCTGTGACCTTTTGAAATTACTACAAAACTGCAGCAGATTAACAAAATGTCTTAGCATTTTGAGTGGAAAAACTTTTTTAATATTTTATGTTTCCTGGCTTACAGCAGAAAATAAATCATTATATCGTGTTGTAATACACTTGTTTTCTACAAGCAACCTACATCCAAGAAACTATACTCTTAATGGAAATATTGAGCAAAACCTACAACAAATTATTAAAGCTTCATGTGAATGGCCAAACAGGCCATTGCTGACTTCCCTTGTTTGTCTTCCTGCAAAGATTATATTGTAACAATAATAGATATAAGGCAATAATGGATATAAGCCAAGTAGAAATATTCAGAAAAGCAAGAAGATCACAAATCTGATAATACTGAGGACAAACATCAGGAGCGTCTCCTTAGCTACCACTAGAGTCACTTGAAAGTAAGTGATAGAAAAATCAGTCCTTGTACCTTGTAGGAAAAATAAAAGACTATAAAATATTGCATGTGTTAGTTGAAACATGAACAGAACAATGGATTATACTGCAAAATAAAAAAAGAGTATTAATCAAAAGGAGCACATTTCATAAGCATCAGTGAAGTGACATTTGAAGTATTCTGGGGGGGCCTCATATGGTGGGAGGGGTGTACCAAGGTAATCTATTGCTCGTTTCTCATTTCTCTTGTTGTCACTGCGATATGTAGAGGACTATTGTTCTCAGAAATGAACATTTCACAAATGTTCTTTATTTGACTGAACTAGAAAACTCATTTGTGAAACAAGAGGGGATCTTCAGGGCTGATGCAAACAGATCAGATGTTTTTTGAATAGGTGCTCTACAGCATCAATACTGCCTACATCTAGCAGCTTAGGAGAGGGGCAATATGCATGACACAGGGTCCTGGCCTCTTGGCCATGCTGAATCTTTTAAAATATGATGCTGCATTGCCAACCAAAGATTAGCTTTGTTGCTTTGTAATTCTAATAAACAGCTTTAGTGACTGGTTAAATTACTTGGGCCTTTTCAATCAAATCACAGCTGTTGTTTAATTTACAAAGCAGTTAGGATCATCCTTTAAACCCCTGGGCTTTTGAGCAAAACAAGCAAGTGTGAACACTTTCCCTCTTCCAGGTATCATTCAGTAAATATTGCTGTATTTCAGCTTTCAGGCTTCAGACCAGTAACATGCACTTAAGTAAATGAGTTGATAGGGTTGTGTATGTAAGAATACCTATCTGACTTACACAAGGCACGAACCTTTTTCTCTCAAGATGTTAAGACTAAAATAGAGTGTAGTGCAGCTTCGTGGGCGTGCTGTGTTCTGACAAGGCAATGACATTTGTATTTACCTGCTTTGTGTCGTTACTTTGATGTGTCCATTCACGGAGAGTGCTGTAAGATGTAAGATGTAAGAGAGGCCGGCCGAGACGAGTTTTGTGTTGGAGTCTTAAAATGCTGGATTGGTGATAAAGATTGTATTTATTTCTTTCAAATACAGTTACTGTAGTTTTGTAACATCCACAGTAGTAGTCCCTGTTGACAAACTGTACTGGAGAACTGAGTAAGCGCGGCTCTGGCATAGTCTTTCAGCCAAATAAATGTCTGTCCTGTTGTGTAACCATCAGCTGGGGAAGTGTTAGAAATGTATGGAATGAGCCTGAAGAGTTATCAGTTCCTGAGTTCTGATCTCATGTCTGAAACCTGCTGGACACTAAACTGTTGCTACTGATTCCACTCAGCTTGGCCGCTTATTTGAGGGCTGTATTTCCAAACTATCTGGGTACCCACAGCATCAGGAGCACTAAGGGGATAATACAAGATCTGAGCACTGCCTAAAATCAGGACTTGGTGTCCCCATTTTAAACTCACCTCATCTTACTTTTGTTATGTTATTGTGCATCTTTGAATGTACATTTTTAAATGATTGAATTACCAGGACAATTGGTATGTTATGGTACAACTGTGTCTTCATATGAAGAAATCAGTGATTGATATGCTAACATTGATCATTATTTGTGAAGTCAGAAAGGACTGAAATTGACACTATTTTCAAATGAGGATTGCAAAAGATTACACAGTCCCAGTTTCCTCTAAGGGAAGGAGACCTTCCTCCTGAAGAGGAACAGAATATTATTTCCATAACACTGGTGTTCAGCTTGCTTCCATTGTAGATAGTAAACCATGACTAAGTGACAAAATCATCCATTTAACACTGACTGTCAAGAGAAAAACCATTTGGTAACTCCGACATGCAAGTATTACATAACCCACCACGCATAGCCATGATAAATTCATTCGGCAAGTACTTTGATATCTTGTCTTTTGGAATTGCTGTTCAGAAATATTAAGCTATAGTTTTCACAGAACTGAGCAATAGCATTCTTTTACTGGAGAATCATTCCTGATGGTCAGATGTGACTTATATGCAGAAAAAGATTATGGTAGGCAGCGCTGATGTTGCTAATTATATGATGTACCATAAGGCACAGTTGCCATCTACAAGTCATCCATATCTTCTCCTCTAACTTTGTTTCTAGGAGACCCAGATATACTTCTCTAAAGGCACACTTAGTTCAATTTTTCATTTAAAATGGATGTTACTAATTTCATACCTGAACAACAACTTAAAAATTGAAAGACAATTTGTTATGTGATCTCCTTCTGTTCTTGTGTCCGTAGAGATGTAACATTTTGATTATTTTTGTTTTTCTGAATCTCCAGGTTGAATATATTTTGAGAACAGCTGTATTTCCTCCTTCAGAAGGAATTTTGCTACTCCGTAACACACGAGTATCCTGGCAAGCTTCATGAACCTGTGTGAAGACGGAAGTGGAAACTATTTTGTTTCAAGACGTCCTTTCCGCTATGTCACTGTAAGTCTTCTAAGCCATGCACTGTTTCCGGGCAGTGCCCACTCAGCAGGAACTTGAAATCTACCTGTTTCTACATTCAGTGGTTCCAGTTTCTTCTATCAAGACTAACATAAAAGATACTTGTTTTTGTTTTCTATGTTAATTCTTGGTTTAAAAAAAAATAATTCTAACCTTACAAAAAATGCAGTGTTCTCTGGTCTTGCTCTCTTTGGTCTGCTTCATTCAGTTCAGAAAGGTCACAGATACCCAGAACTCTACAAATTAGGACTTCAGAGGCTTCACTGGCAGTTTTTGAAGGTATTTGTAATCAATGCCTTTTTTCTTAAATCAATGATACTGAAGATACTGAAATATGGAGGGCTTTTGTATATGCAGAGCCTTATTTATCTGATAGATATCTATAAAGGAACTTATTGTTTTGCTTTAAATAAAAATATTAAAAGAATGTCAAGATGGCAAAGAAAAACATAGAAATGTAGGACATTCCAGAATTGAAACAACTCATTAAAGCTTAATTTGGCTAATATGATACTTAATGTGAAAGCTTAATTTGACATATTTATTGTGATACTGTTTTAATTGCTGTAAATCATACTTTTTTTCCCCTTCAAGAAGTCTACCAGTTTATCCATCTATCTGGTAAGTTTTCTGATCTTCATCTTCCTTTGAGAAGGTTCCAGATTCTGTGCTTAGGAGGTGTATTGGCCAAGAGATTTGTTGTTGGCTTTTCAGATGTTTGTGGCCAGTGGGCTGGATAGGTCAGATTTTTTTATTGTGGATTTTTTCATCCGGCTTTATGCTGCACTGGGTCCTGTAGTGAAAAATCAAAGCTCTGTTCTCTAAAATCAGCGACCTCTGGGGTGCTGCTTGAAGGTGTGGCGTTGCCTCTGCTACCATATAGAGCCAAATGATTAATAGTTAGCCTCCCTTCTAGTGGGGAAGACGGAATGGCAGCTTGCCTCAGTGGTGCTCAGCTTCTCCTCAATAATCTTTTTTTTTTTTAGCATGCTTCCGTTGTTTGCATCCCTGCTAACTGGGCATTCAATTTTGAAGTGACAAAGGCTTGCCTGATCATTTCAAGTAACATATTCTGGAGGACAGCACACTGTCACAGCTGTATACCTCTGGTGACCTCTCCGTGTTCATTTTCTCTTGATATTAAGCCAAGACATTTCAGATCCTCTGTGGCATTTTAAATGGGTCTTGGTTTGGGAAGTCAGACTGTAAATGTAAGATAACTATCATGATCATTATACAAACACCACCACAAAGTTCACATTATGCTTGGAGCAATTTAAAATATTTCCCAGTGTTTTCAGGTACGTTGGCCTTAGAGGATCTTTCAAACTCATTTCTAATTCCTCTATATTTAAACTAATTAATTCAGCTTTAACCTTGTTCAAAATTAGGAACTTCTGATGCAGCTGTGGGATGCTGCATCAAATGGCCATTAATACAGCACTGGGACAGCAGAGTAGCAATGAGTTCATTGCCTGGTTCACTGGATTTACTTGTGTATTTTCCTGGTTGATGTCTCTTTCTTTGTAGCTATTACAGAGCCAAGCTGCCTATATTTCAACCTGAAATCCTCTAGTCCCAGTGCTGACAAATAGGAAAGAAAATAGCCTGCAGGAAGATACTTTAGTTTTGGGTTAGCAGGCTTGCAAGTCAGGAGGCACAAGGACTCATTTCTCAACCACTGACCTGCTGTGTCTCTTAGTCTGTTAGTGCAATTTGTCCTTCCACTGTGTCTCATCTGTTTTGTAAGCTCTTGAAGCAGGACATAATCTTGTTCAGCATTTGCTCAGAGAGTAGAAAGAGAGAAGCCTCAAGATAAAATCTTTCCTTCTTAAGCTGCTTGGAATGGAAACAAGCATGATGGAAAAATGATGGTGATAGAAGGGCAAACACACATAATCATCCACTTGAGGAGGATGGGCCATTATCACTTTCTGATTTCTCAAGACAGCCTGCTCATTTGATGCCGCATACTTGGAAACTAATATATGACATCTTTCAAAGCAAAATGCAGTATGGTTGTATAACTGATGAAAATGATTGGTTGTGAACACAACAAATTTTAAATTATTTATTTATACTCACAACTGAGGCAAAATGATAGTATTTTGTGAGTGAAATACATTCAATTAAAACTTGAGCTGTAGGGGGAGAACTAAGATGCTTTACCAGTTCAAATACAAATTGGTAAATAGTTTAGGCCACAAAAAGTGGAGGAAAATACTCAAGTATCCAAGCATTGTATCTCAGTGAACTTGAAGTTAAGTTCAGTTTTGTTTAAAAATGACATTTTTCTCTTTAAAAAAGAATGTAATAAAAGTATAGATTTACCTCCATATTCCAGTCATCTTTTGATCAAATAAAACAGTGTAAGCACCCCACCTACTTTGCTGCAGCTGGACAGAAAAACATAATTATATTTCAAGAGGGAATCCACTTTTGCCCACACTAATGTAACCAATATTCATTCATGTTTCTATCAGCCTAAGTGGTCATACTCATTAAATCTCCATAGTTTGTTTACTTCTAAAACATGTCCGTATCTCTTTTCATTAAAGTGAAATAGGAGCACTGTAGCAGTCCAGTGTATTCCCATTTCAGATTTACTTTTAAGGAAATTAAGCAATTATCTTCAAGGCATCTATAAATTAGAAAATGCATGTCAAAAACTGTACTAAGTAAATGGCTTCATAATTACAGCTATGCTGAGATGTTTGACAGGGAATCTCATGCTGACAAAACCCCAGGTCCCTATAGAGTTTCTACGAGGTCAAAAGAAACCTGACATGGAGATGCTGAAGCACTAGCACTTTTAAAGCTGCTCCCAGTAGGTGAACTGATGACCTTTCTGAGACTGGTAGGTAAATATGGAATGAATTAATGCACTGTGATCCTACTCTGAGTATAATTATGCTTAAGATGCAAATGAACCAATATATGTATGACAGTGAGGGATGGAGAGATTGGGATGTGCATGGGGAACCAAGCTTCAATAGATCTCTCAAGTGCTTTTTCACCTTGGCAGAGCATGTGACTGGAATTAGTGTTGAACACCTTTCTAACTTGGGCATTGTTAAATGTGGTTTGGCATATGCTTGAATAGGTAAGCTTTTGAGACTGACTGCAAATCTGAGG
>JAVSBS010002362.1:0-11092 GCA_033124195.1 Coracias cyanogaster | reverse complement strand
TTACCTCCACCAAACTGTCCAATGCAAGAAATGGACAAAAGACTTCAATAGACACCTTGCAAAAGGTGATATGCACATAAAATGGTCAATAAGCACATAAAAATAAGGTCAACATTCATGGTCACAAATTAAAATCACAAAGGAGATACCACTTCCTACCTAGTACAGTATGTGAGACTTTGAAAAGAATTTCCTCATTTTTTAGTCTTTGCTTCTGTCCCACAGGTAAAGATGATCCCTACACACACATCAAAGAAACAAATATACTGCAGAGTGCCAAAAGAGCTGAGACGTAAAAGTGAGCACAGATTTTAGAAAGCAGTAACTGCAAAGTGAGACCTATTACAACAAAAAAAGAAATTCAAATGAGCAAGAACTGACAATAACATACCTTAGTTTCCTTCTCCCACTTTTTTTTTTAAAGTTTTTATTCTTTGAAGCTTCTTCCTGAACTAGTACTGGGCCTACTTTTCTTAAAATACAAAGTATTCATTGTTTTTTGTATTCATTTGGTTTTTTACACATACGATGAATAAATTTTCCACTGCTGTTAATTCACAGCAACTCAGTGCAGCAAATTCTCAACTTGCTCACTGTGATCTCTCCTCCTGGTTCTAAAAACAGATGCTGAACAGTTAGATCAGCCTTGTTCTAACTGTTGGAGGTGGATCTTCCATGTTAACAAGAGTGTTCACTCAAAACAGCGTGTATGTGGCTGTGGAATACCTTGGGAAAGCCAATTAAGTGATACTAAGAGGACAGAACCTTCCATAGTGCTGTACAATCCCAATATTGGAAATAGCATTCAGTAATGGAAGTCACGTGTTTAAATTCAGGCTAACGTTGCAGATTCTGCTAAAATTCAGCTAAAGAAAAGGGTAACAGAGACACTGTAAGATCATGATTTAACTTTTTGCATTGGTTGCAAAGATGGCTATTATGGATAAGATCCGTGGGGCTCCAAGAGTCAAAATAGCAACTGTGATTGAAGAAGGATGTCACGTATCAGTACCCTCAGCCCCTGGGACTAGAGACTCATCACTAAGCAGGGAGAGGAGATAAATGGGAACAGCAGCCTTCACAATAAATGAGCTTCCTACTCCAACTTCCAAGAATTCCTGTTTTTTCATTAGAACAATTTTACAATTTGTTTTACCAATTAAATCCTAAACCAATTTATTAACTGTCAATATCCCTCTTCCCCCTCCCATGCATGTATTCATTGACCATTTTACTGTTTTCTGTGACCAAAAAAACCTCCCCAAACCAAAAAAACACAACCCGCCCCAGCAATCCAAGGTTTAATTAAAAACAGTTTTTCCCTAAATATGGTTTATACAAGATGAAAATAACTTCCTAGCCAGCTTTTAGAACACTATGCTTGCTGGTTTTCTTGAATTAAACTCAAGATCACCTCCTGCTGTTCATGAAGTCACAATTATTTCTCCTTCAGTAACTACCTGCAACTCTCCTTGCCACCATCCGCTAGCGTTTTTCTTCAGAATAAGTATTAGCTGTCCTGGAGCAAGGCTGAGCTGTTCAGTTCCTGATGCAGCATAGGCAGTAGTAACCTGAGCAATTTCTGAAAGAGAATATATTAATTACTTCTGTTATTTTTCATTATGGTAAGAGCTAGATGCACAGAAATATCCTGGTACATATCTTGTAGCTAGGCACGTTAAAAAACTGCTATGAACCTAATGCTTATAGTCACTTAAGAAACAGTCCTACACACTTGTGAGACTGCACCTTGAGCACTGTGTCCAGTTTTGGGCACCACAGTACAAGAAGGACATTCAGGTGCGGGAGTGGGAACAGAGAAGGGCAACAAAGCTGGTGAGGGGTCTGAGGAGTATGTCAGATGAGGAGCGCCTGAGGGAAATGAGATTGTTTAGCTTGGAGAAGAGGAGACTGAGAGGAGACCTCACTGCTCTGTACAACTACCTAAAAGGAGGTAGTGAGGCTGGTGCTGGTTTCTTCTTCCAAGTAACTAACGACAGGACAAGAGGTAATGGCCTCAAGTTGCGCCAGGGGAGGTTCAGATTGGATATCAGGAAGAAGTTCTTTACTGAAAGAGTGGTTGGGCATTGGAACAGGCTGCCCAGGACAGTGGTGGAGTCACCATCCCTGGAGGTGTTAAAAAAACGGGTAGATGTGGCGCTTCAAGACGTGATCTAGGGGTTAGGCAGGTGCTGGATGAAGGTTGGACTAGATCCTAGAGGTCTTTTCTCACGTAAATGATTCTATAATTCTATGATTAAAGAGTTATCACACACTTACCGGGTTTCTTATTTATTGTTCCAGTTTTGCCAGCATTACTAGAAGCCTACAAAAAGACAACAATCATCTTTTAATGCGCAATAAAACCAGCAGAGTTTATACCAACTTTAAGCACATGGGCAGAAAACACATGGTGCTTTCTTAGCCTGTACTTAATTTTAAATTTTTTAATTTTGAGCCTGTATTTTACCATCCTCTACAGCCCATTGACCTCTGCTTAAAAATCACTATCTAAGATCTACATATCAATACCAGTAACACAATAAAAATGAGAGAAAGTATCATGCATTAGTTCTCAGAATACAAACTCACTTCTTGATCCTTTGGTCTGACGTAATTGGAGGGGAAGATTCCAGTTCTGCCATCGATGCTCCCGGTCCACCATTCCCCTTCCTTCTGGGTCACAAGGATTTCCTCACCTTCCGTGAAAGTCAAGTCACCAGGCTCAGAGCTTGAGTACGAATAGAGCGCAACATACTCTGTGCAAACGGCACGTAAAGGAGAGAACAGTTTCAGACAGGAGGATAAAAATACATCAGACACAAATAAAGGTCTCTTTGATACCAGCGTTCATCAGTGTGTTCATAACATGGATCATGTCTTCACGTGTTTGTGAATCAGCCTGCCTACTCGCTTGATTGTAATCACATCTCTCCTCACACTTACAACTCGAATTGCCAGTACACAATTTTGTACAGATAGACAAATATGGCACAGTGAGAGTTACTCCCCCATGATCATCCTGCAGATCAGCAGAGGCCTGCAGACTACAGCTTGAAAACTCACCCCTTGCATTATGTATTCCACCTTACCTCTATGCTTCACAGCCTGTTCATCCCACACTTAAACCTGATTAAAACCATTTTTATCTAACAGCAAAAGTGAAAACCACCAAGTGGAATTAGAATGTAATTGGGGAAGCATGGAGATACACTAGATTAAAAGACTTAGAAAGTGCTTCACAAAGATTCTTCTCTAGTAATGTTTATTTTCTTTACTCCCTACTGATTAAAAGAGAATGGTCCACATCAGAAGACTAAAAATCCCTTCTCGTGTCTGTACAGTATAGGGTAATACAGTAGAGAACAGCAGGAAGAGAACTTACAGGTATGAGATAGATTGAAGTTTTCAGAAATAAATTAATGCTTAAGTGAAAGTCTTAAAACCAAAACCCAGACCTGTGCTTAACCTGAACTAGTTACAAGCTTTAGTTAAGTTCTGTTTTAGAAAACTCCTAACAGTAGCTCAACATTTGCACTCTATCTTCTGGGCAAGCATTAAAAGGCCGGCTCAGAAACTCTTCAAACATTTAAGGTTATTCGCGTGCTACTAGGCAGAAACAGACTGTATCATTGAGTAGCACGTTTCATGCTGTCTTACCCTCTCCTGCTGCGTAGGACTGTGCATTAGGCTTTTTGTTTACAGCTGCATAAACAGCTTCTGGTCTGCAGAAAGAAAGAAGTTTGAGTAACTAAAAGGTTCATCAAGACAAATCTCTTCATTAGGATGAGACTAAGCTGACTTTGGTTATCTCAAAGTTCATATTGCCTTGAATTAACTGCAAAGACTTTCCCAACTGTCAAACAGTGACAAGTATTACTGATATTTAAGATACGAACGGCAACCCAGAGCACACCACTTCCAAAGAAACAAAGTGTGATGAAAAATGAGAAGATACATGTGCAAACTATGCTATCCAAAAGAAGTACAAGTTAAAAGATTTTGTCTAAATTATTTCATTCTAGAGAACTTCTAAGAACTTTTGTCATAATGCATGAAAAGAGTAATTCACACACAACGGTGCAGCTATCCTAGCAGCAACCAGACTATGAATTATTAGCAGAACAGTTACCTTGCAGTATTAGAATAGACATAATGATCCTTTCAAGTAAAGAAAAATAGACTATTTCTGCAAGATGTGCCTTATGAGCTTACAGTTATTTGTAGGTCACTTAGAAATTGGCACCTTGAGAGGCAGAAGGCAACTACACTGCAAGACAGCTGACTGGGTAATGAACCAAAACAACGCCTGGCACTTGATGAATAATCAACCACCACTGATTTTTCACAGCAGCAGCTTTGGAAAACTGTCTATTTACACATTGGTGAGCCCAACATTACTTGGCTTGCTAGGGTGAAACAATAAAAGCCTAAAATGGCATGGTGTAAATTGTAAATGGTATTTATACTCTGCATTTTAAAGCACTGCAAGAATTTTGCACTCTAAACCACCTCTTTTTGTAAGCTGTTGAATAAAACAAAAATAAAAGTCGCACTTACTCCTCTTTCTTGATTTCACTCCCAGGTAAGAGCTTGACATATGATTTTGGAAACCAGCCTCTTCCTCCATGCACCTCCCCAAACCACCAGTTTTCCTGCTGCTCCAGGACAGTGATGATATCATTTTTTGAAAAATTCAAGTGGTTATCTTTTTTTGCAGTCCAAGAGCAAAGTGCTTGTGCTTTTAAGTTCTCTACAGGCTGCCCCTGTTAAGGCAGAAGTGGAGATGGTGACTGACCACACTACCCCAAAACCGGTGCAAGCATTAAAAACAAACATGCATTGATGCATCTTTTATTGCAGTTTAAACAACTTCATTCTTACATGACGGCTGAATAATTTTTTTCTTTTTTTTTTTTTTACATTGAGGTATACAAGGTGTTGATTGAGGAAAAATCTCTAAACTCTGTCTTATCTGTTAGAAATATCTTGTGTATCTAATTACAGGTAAAAATGATTCTAGAGTTACAAAACATACTGCATGAGTCTTCTTGCTCAGTGGTCCCTGGAAATATACGGAATTATGTCAATGCACACAAGTGGAGCATTCAGACTAGCTGCTTTATCCTCTAGCCTGCTCAGTGCACCCAGTATTAGAAAAGTTGTGTTTTGCTTCGATTTTTCTTTAAATTGGTTTCATTAACATGTATCTCCAACACAGCAAGTTCTCCGCTCTCACACAATATACCTGTCCATGAATGGGGGAAACAGATCCAGGGGACACAGTGCGAGTAAAAGCTGATTTCTGTTGCCATCCTGCATTGGCATTCAGGCTGGAGAAAGGTATGTTTTGGTAATCTGATTCTTCTGCAGATTTACTTGGTGAAAGTGGTCTGCAAATTGAAGACAGGCATATTTAACACCTCACAATTTTTATTTAGAATCATTTTGTAAATAACTTCTAAAATATTTTTTTATTTATAACTTTTAAAAACATATAGAAAACAGATACTCTATACAGTGAGAAGCAGACTATCAAATACTTAAAATTTCCAAGCTAAAACTTTCAGGTAGGTTTGTCAATAAGTTTTCACAGAATAGTAGGGGTTGGAAGGGACCTCTGGAGATCTTCTAGTTCACCCCCCTGCTAAAGCAGGTTCACCTAGGTCAGGTTACACAGGAATGTGTCCACGTGGGTTTTGAAAGTCTCCAGAGAAGGAGACTCCACAACCTCTCTGGGCAGCCTGTCCCAGGGCTCTGGCACCCTCACAGTAAACATTCTCCTCATGTTGAGGTGGAACTCCCGTTTTTCTGCATTTATATTTTAAAAACAGCGAATGAAACTGTACAGCACATTATGCGTTAGCTAAATTTAGAAAAAGCAATTTTAACAGAAGCATAACAAAAACTCACTCTGAAGCAGCTGAGGTAGCAGATAAAGATACTGTAGGAGGAAGTAAGGCCTTCTTAGGAGATAAACATTTTTCTCCTTCGGGTATTTTTTCTACATAATTGCATGGAAACCAACCAAACTGCCCTTGAAAACTCCCATAAAGCCAACCAGGCTCTCCCACAGTTTTTTCATCAACCTATGGGCAGGAGGATAAATACAAAGAGAACACAATTAGCAGCATGAAGTAAACAGGGTATCTAGCGTGTCAGCACCCACAGGCACTCTGAACCGAATGGTGTGAGCAGCACTCATACAAGGATCACCGTTAGCATTCTCTTCCCTTTCAAAATTGCACTGAATTTGCTCTGTTTAAGAAAAAGGGTGATGATGCAATTGCAGCTTTCAGACACAGAGACAGGCCTCGAAAGACATTATACTCATTCAAACGGGCCCCAAACACTCACACTGGGGATCATGTACTATACCTGGAGCCACTCTGGCTTGCCAAAATTACAGGGCATTGCCTTGTACTTGCCAAATGCATTGCCAAGAGGCAGCGGCTGGCGAGCCCAGCAGCGCACGAGAACAACCACTGCAGTTCTGCTTACAGATACGATTAACTGTGTCATCTGACTGCATCCCAAACACATCCAAAAACTCTGCAATTTATTATACAATTAAACATTCATAGCGATATTGCAGCCTCCATTATGCTGCAAATAAGATTTGTCAAAATTAGCTAAAAATTAGTAGCTTATCAAATATTACCAGCTAGTTAGCTGAGGTTTGCAGCGTAAGGCGGGGGCAGCAGTGGCTGTTAGCCTATTTCTAAAATAATTTCTCAGTAGTTAAATGACACAGTTAATTATATCTGAGACGGAAGCCAAAACAAAACCTACTTCTCATTTCTTCTTTCATGCTTCATTGGTATGAAAATGCAAATAAATGGTTTAACACTAAAACTGAAGGCTAATGTTTAAGTGTTTTAATATTTTGTACCACACTGCTTTGTAAATTCTTCCTTATCACCTACAGATGTTGCTTAAAGTCTGAATGAGGAGGAAACACATGTACTTATATTAGATACATATATATTAATTGTACTACCACAGTTGTAAATCAATTTTCACCTGAATGCAGATGCTTTCAAAAACATATGTGCTGACAAATGACATAATTACATTAAATAACACAGATTTCAACTAAGAAGACAGAAGACCTTCCCAATCTTTTGGTCCTGCTGCAGTATTATAGATAGAATATTCATCTCAATCCAGGAAAGGGCTACAAAGAACGGACACAGAATAAACTAGATATCTGCCTGAGGAAGCATTTATAAAGGATCAGCCAACAAGAGGCAGAAGTCTATGTTAACAATACATTAGAAAACAGTATTAAGATTCAGAAGAACCTTTTACATCTACTTGTTAAATTACTAGTTTGTTTTATTTGAATTCTAATGCCATTAATTAATGATTCATGCCTCTATTTACTTCGTTCGTATTTCAAGCAGACACTTGGAGGCCAACATGTACAACAAGCTGCAACAACTACAGGGATGTGGTTTAGTGGTGGACTCGGCAGCGCTGCGTTAACAGCTGGACTCGCTCTTAAAGGTCTTTTCCAACCTAAACAATTCTATGATTCTATGATATCATTCCTGCTCTATTAATTTTAGAAAGTTTACGTGTAGCATTCACTACTGTTATTCTAAACAGATTCTCATCACCCCTAGGATGTGTAAGATCCAAAGCAAGATTTTAGCTGCAATCAAATTTAAATCTTGAGCAAGCCTTAAAATATATCAACATAATGCTTTTGACACTTAAGACATCGTGTATCTCAAGGATGGGGAAGAGGAATTGATTTCTGTAAGTGAAGTGTGAATGGCAAATCTTACCTGAATTATATCACCAGTATTAAAGCTCATCTCATCGTGATTCCTTGCTTCAAATGGATATAATGCTCTGTAATTTATGAAGGCAACTGAATTCCTAGACTCCGAGATACTAACTGCATTGCCTGAAAGGGTAAGAGAACTAGTTACCATTTTGATACAGCTGAAAGACACGCACTGAGTTGGAGCCCCATCATTGTAAGCAACAGGTATGAATAGAAGAGAACTGTTCTTGCCCCAAAGACACTACTGTGCGAGTAGCAAAGGAGATCACTAGCTACAAGAAGCTGACAGGATGCATACAATGCAAGAGTTTAACACGTGAATCATCATAAACGTAACACAGGCAATAAAATGCGTTGTCTTCTGAAGTGAAAAAACGACATCTTTATATTCTCATCTTTCCTCATCAAACCACCCTGGCTAAGCCAGTGCTTTAATATAGTCTCATTTAATACAATTATAGTTTTCCAAGTTGCAAAGATACCACTGCTACAGTAAGTGTTCAGCAGCACTTGCGAAGATTTAACTTTGAAACCTAAAATACCACTATTTCAATTATCCAGGCATCTGTGTTCTCCAAGTCTGTGACTGATGTTGCTAACAGTGAATGTTTTACACGATGTAGCTGAGGTGAGCAAATATCCTTCAGCACTGTTCTAATTTGGTTCTTGCTGATAAAAAACGGCTAATAAAAAAACGACAAGAATTAAAGACGGATGGAACTAATCAAAACTGCCTTTATCGAAAATATCGTTAAACCAGTATTTTTCAAAGCTCCTTTAGAGTCAGGTTGACTTCAGTTCTTTGTTTTTATAAGAGGCATTGAGTAATGCAGAAATAAACTAGATTTCAAGGTTAATAAAACACTTTGCTGAGCATTATGTGCCCATCCGCTCATCACTGAGCAAAACTCCTCCATATTAACATTCTGCTTTAATGACAGAAAGTGCACGCCTTAGGAAAAAGCTAAAATATTAGTGTTTCCTGCATCTGTGATTTGTTGGCCATGATCACTGGAAGGTTTGTCATCAGAGCCACAGGTGCTGGGAACTGATAAACTAAGTTAATTGGATGACTTATAATTAACATGAAACATTACTGGTTTGTTTTTTTTAAATAGTATTTTCGACAGTAAGCATGTCATAGTGTCACATCAACAATAACACATTCAAAGAATTAAGTAATGCTCATAAAAATAAGAATTATGAAGGCAAAAAATCTAACAGACTAAGAATACCTTCATTTTTCCAGGGTGGCTTAAGACTTTTACCCTCTGTTGGTTTCAATAGATCAGCAAACTTCTCATTCACGTTTAATTTAGAAATGCGCTTCTCCACCTCTTGAGAGTTGGTCACTTCTTTTATCTTCTTTATTTCTTCGTTCTGCTTACGCTTGTTCTCAGCTTCTTTTGCAATTTGCTCTTGCTTTCTTTTATCTTCTTCCAGTTGCCTCTGCCTTTGTTGTTCTGTTCCCCTCAAAATCGTGGCTTGTCTATTTTTCTCCTCCTCTGCATGAAGCTGTTGTTTATTTTCCCTTTCTCTCATCAAAGCAACTGCTTCATCAGCTTTCAGCTTTTCTTGAACTTTTTCCTGCATTCGTTCTTCCTCCAGTCGCTTCCTTTTCTCTTCCTCTTCCCTTCGGACATTTTCCTGCCATCGGTTCTCCTTCTCCCGTTTTGCTTTTCTGAAAGAAAAGAATGTTCAGATAAAAATGAGCGAGATCGTGTTCACAGAGTAATTGACTGCACTTTAATGTAAAATTGCATCTATGACATTGACTACTTTTCTCTCTGGGCAATAAGCTCTTCCAGAAGAGACCATGCTTTGTCTTAGCATGAGTGCCAGTGCATTTCAAGTATAAGTAACAGATGTATGACAATTCTCGGTATAGAAACACTGCCTCGTGGTTACTTGTGCAGCGCCTCCACGAGCAGTTCTGCTCACCTACACGCTAATGAGCAAGACGTGATCTGTTAATTGAACAAAAGTGGTTTTAAGCTGTCCACCAAGGTAGTATCCAAACCTCACTATTGGAAGCAAAGATTTCTAAACAGATTAATAACAACATTTCACTCCGGTATGTACATAAAACCAGCCTTTGCATACTGATCTTTGCTGCTTTAATTTTTGGCCTTCATCAGTTGTTGTAATCTATGCAATTCACTTATCCCTGCCACTGCCACACTCTTCAGCAGACAGAATCTGGAAATCTGACAGTATCCTCTGAAATGATTCAGATTTTATCTTGTGCCTCATCTCTCTGAAGAGGTTATCATCCAATTCAACACCCTGAAAAATCATTGTATTTTAGCTCCACGCCCTTTCTTCTTAAAATAGCAGACCAATCTCTTCGGGCCACCTTCTGAAGAGGTTTTTGAAGAGGGACCATGACTAGAGGAGACTGCTTCGTTAAATCATTGTGGGAGGTCTGCTTATCTGATGGTCATCAAGGATCTAGTAGGAGCCGTGCAGTAATATCTATCAGATAGTGATCTTCAATAGAAACATCAACGGGACGTCATTATACATGTGGCATCTGGTTCTCTTAAAGGGACTGTCGTAAGTGTTATGAAACTCCATCACACTGTTGTAGAAAAACGGTCTCTCTGAATGAGAGAAGTCAAAGCTAGTACACCAAAGCAACTCCAGGGCTGAGGACTGCCCACTGAGATTGCCCATCCACCCTCCCTCTGGCGCCATTTCAGTGCAGGGCTGCTAAGCACAAAATAGGCAGGTGACAGCAGGTGTGGAGAGTGGAAAAACAGAGGGGCCTCTTGAGACAGCCAGAATCAAACCCTGGAAACTATGGTTCACTTAATCAGTGAAACAAAAGAAAACTAATCTAGTTGGGAACAAGACCATGAGAAACCAAGAGCTGAGAACAGTAAAAGTTTGCTGGGCTGAGCGAAACCAGGACCATATTTGTGAAGAGATGAGCCTCTCAGACATGTGTTTGAATTTTCTCATTGTCCTTCTAAAAAAGGAACCAAATTTAAAACTCAAAGCTTGCTCATGCATCCAGTTTTCAAGATTAACACAGGAATTAAGCCTTTAATGCCTTTCCTATTGCCTTAAGTATCAATCTCCCAATTGTCCAGACATACACGACAAAACACTAGTAGTACTCGGTCAGAAGTGCTTTTAAGTAAATAGACCAGATCTTTTGAAGGCCAGCAAAACCAGGTAGAAAATAAAAGGAATTTGAAATGTGTGATAATTACCTATTAAAGGAGCTAAAAATCTTATTAGTGAAAATGACTGCTTGGTTTATCTGAATTATAAGGTTTTTTTTTTTTTAAG
>JAVSBS010002361.1:0-12965 GCA_033124195.1 Coracias cyanogaster | reverse complement strand
ATGGAGATGTGGTGCTGAGGGACATGGGTTAGTGGTGACCTGGCAGTGCTGGGTTAACAGTTGGACTTGATGATCCTAAAGGTCTTTTCCAAACTAAATCACGATTCTGTGATCGCTTTGCAGTGGGGCTCAGCTAACCCTGAGCCCACCCCAGTTGGGGATTTGGGACTGGGGGGAGTCTACCTTCAGTAGCTTCAGTCTCCCCCTTCTTCTCCCTCCTGCTGCCATCTCATCCTCCTGCGGGGTTCATGGGCTGCATCTCCATGCACCAGCTCAATCACTGGGTGCCTGCATGTTTCAGGAGGCAGCCGCGGGTGCTAAGGGGAGTTTCGTTCTCCATTTCAGGCAAGTCCTGGAAGGCTCTGAGCTTCTCGCAGAAGCGTCCCTACGTGGAGGAGGCCGAGCGGCTGCGGGTGAAGCACATGCAAGATTACCCCAACTACAAATACCGGCCGCGGCGGAAGAAGCAGGTCAAGCGGATCTGCAAGCGGGTGGACACCGGGTTTTTGCTGGGCAACCTGACGCGGGACCAAAACGCAGTGCCGGAGAAGCGGACCTGCGGCCGGGCCGCGGGGGAGAAAGAGGGGCCGGGTGAGTACCCGCCTCGCCCGGGGCTGCCGTCCGTCCGGGGGTACCGGGAGGCCCCTGGCAGCAGCAGCAGCACCAGCGTGGACACCTACCCCTACGGGCTGCCCACCCCCCCGGAGATGTCTCCGCTGGACGCCATAGATCCCGAGCAAAGCTTCTTCTCCTCGCCTTGCCCTGAGGAGCATCACCGCTCCCACCTCAGCGGAGCCACCTACTCCCCGGAGTACGCGGGCAGCTCCCTCCCGTGCAACCACCATCCTCTCAGCCCCATGTCGCAGCCGGCCACCTGCATGATCCCCCCGGCCTCCAGCTGCCCTCCCCTTCCTCCTCCTCCTCCTCCCAGCTACTACACACCTGCCTTCCCCTCCCTGCACCCCTCTAGCCTCCATGCCCACCTGGGCCAGCTCTCCCCACCGCCCGACCACCATGGCTTTGACACCTTGGACCAGCTGAGCCAAGCTGAGCTCCTGGGGGAGATGGACCGCAACGAGTTTGACCAGTATCTCAACAACCCCGGCCACGGCGACCACCACGGCGGGGTCTTGGTCAACGGACATGTCCCGGCGTCTGGCAGCTCCCACACCTCCGAGACCAGCCTCATCTCCGTCCTCGCCGATGCCACGGCCACCTACTACAATAACTACAGCGTCTCCTAGAACCCCGGCCTGGACCGGCCGAGGAAGGACCCGACACAGTATTACGAGGCGTTGCTCCCTGAGGACATCGCTCACCGCCCCTCGGGGTGACCATGTCCGAACCACGAGGGCCATGGAGTCTCCTCGGTGGTGTAGGTAAAGGATTTCGGTCGTCGGTTCACCACCAGTGCAAAGCGTCGGGTGCCCTGCTCTGAATGGGGCCAGGGAGGGATTTCCCAGTGGCAAAGCCCTTTGGCCAAGTCCTTCTTCCAAAGCAGAGATGCTCCTGGGAGTGTAAGGAAGGTTGCCCTCCGTTTTGGGGTACCCTCAGCTCTGCTTTGGAGTCATGAGGGTGGCAACATCCTGCAAACCACAGGTCTGAGGTCCTGGTAGGGGCAAAACCCCCTGGAAGGGGAAAAGGCAGGGATAGGGAGAAATGGGAAGATTTTTGGTCAAGGGGCACGTGGTCTTCAAGCTGCTCTCAGCTCTTGGCATCAGCATTGCTGCAGCCACCCCAACCTACATGAGTGCATCAGCAGGCGTTCAACCTGCCTTGTCCTCCTGCCCCCAGACCATGAGTTGGGGGCTTCATCCCCAGAGGGGACTGGACACCAGGGATGCTGCTGGGCTGGCCCCAGGGATGCCACCAAGGATCCATGGGGGGCTGCAGGGCCTGTGCCTTCCAGAGGAGGCTAGGATCAGGGCTTGGAAAGGCAGGATCAGGGCTTGGAAAGGCAGGATCTGACTGGCATCCACCCCCACCATGGCCTCCCAGCAAAAGCGCTCCCTACAAGGGGGTGGTGGGAGCTGCCATCCCCACTGGGCTGGGAGACAGGTCCTGGGACGAGCGTTTTGGCCAAGAGGTGACGAAGTAGCAGACAGGTTTTTCTCGAATCTCCTTTGAAGGCTTCGCGCAGCGAGCCGCAATGCCCAATGCCTCTTCTAACTCCGGTGTGTTATTGCTTGTAATAAAGCTGTACATTGATTTATTCCTCCCATTAGCCCCTGCCTTTGGATTTTGTATCGCTCGAGTTCTCTTCCTTTTCATAAAGGCGAAGCTTTTCTTTTAAATCGGTTATATGACATGATTAATCTTAGTGTTTGCTGTATGGCACTTGGTAATGATTAGTTAGTAGCGTGGCGCTGATTTCCTGGTTTCAGTCCCAAACATGTATTAATAATAATTGCAAATAACACTTAAAAACCAAAACCAAACCAAAAAACCCAGCCCCGCAACTTCACAGGTTTTTAAGCTAACACACTCCATCTTTTTTGTGTGACTCCATGCATTTTGGATGAGTGTAGATATGAGTTTGCATAAAATATTTAATTTAAAGAACTATGTTTTTATACGATGATTGTTCTATGGTTTGAATTGCGGTAGCTCTTGACAAAGTTTTCCAAACAGAAACATTTCCCGTGCGAGTGCTATTTTTTTAATTATTTTGTTGTTGTTGTCGTCATCATCATTGGTATTTTCAGCCAAACTTTTCTACTTCCATTTTTTTTTTTTTAATAAAAAGGATCTGTGGTTATCTTTACAAACTGTGGATTGCTTTCAAACAAACTGACTCGAGGCGTGACGTGACGCTTTTCATCGTGTGTCTCGGGGTTCCACAGGTCACTTGCATAGAATCATAGAACCATTTAGGTTGGAAAAGACCTCTAGGATCATCTAGGCCAACCTTCGCCCAACATCTCTCTGACCCCTAGACCATGTCTCGAAGCACCACGTCTACTCGTTGTTTGAATGCCTCCAGGGATGGGGACTCCACCACTTCCCTGGGCAACCTTGGTCCTGCTTGGTCATGCTTTTGCCATCTCATGAATATGGCCTTTGGACTGCAGGTCCTATGTACATATTGCAGGGAAGTTAGGGCAGAGCTTGGCCTTTGGTGTGTTCTTGAGCACAAATAATGTTGCCTATTTATGGAGCAAGTGTCAATGCCTGAAGCACCTGCTAACAAGGTCACCATGAGCCAGCAATGTGTTCTTGTAGCCAAGAAAGCCAATGGTGTCTTGGAGTGCATTAAGAAGAGTGCAGCCAGAAGGTCAAGGGAGGTTCTGTCCCTCTACTCTGCTCTAGTGAGGCCACCTCTGGAGTACTGGGTCCAGTTCTGGACTCCCCAGTTCAGGAGAGACAAGGGAGAGTTCAGCAGTATTTGATCAATAGCTAAAGGGTGGGTGTCAAGAGGATGGGACCAGACTCTTGTCAGTGGTGCCCAGTAACAGGACAAGGGGCAACGGGCACCAACAGGAGCACAGGAGGTTCCATCTGAGCAGGTGGAGAAAATGCTTTGGTGTGAGGGTGTCGGAGCCTGGCCCAGGCTGCCCAGAGAGGTGGTGGAGTCTCCTTCTCTGGAGAGATTCCAAACACGCCTGGATGTGATCCTGGGCACCCTGCTCTGGGTGACCCTGCTTTAACAAGGGGGTTGGAAGAGACAATCTCCAGAGGTCCCTTCCAACCCCCACCATTCTGTGATTCTGTGTTTTTTATTCACACTTCGTGCCTAAGCACCACTTAGGATACTCCACAGTGTGAGGACCATGTAAAGGGTCCTTTGTGTAAATGCAGATCAAGGCAGTGAGAAATAAAGTGTGGGTCAAATTGCATCAAGGACACTTCTGTAGGTGGGTATTGGGTGGTGGTCTTCAGGCATCGGTAGCAAAGAGCAAAGTTCAGTCCTTTTTGCGGTCCGTGGACCAACATCACACCCTACTCTTGCCAGGCATTAAAACAGGCTGTGTCCCTGCAGTCCTTGAGGCTAATCCATGCTCACCTCCTGCAGCAGTTTCCTCCCGCTTGGCCCCAAAAAGCGGAGGAACCAGTTTGCTAACGCACTTTGTGATGCTCACCTATGTATGTTGGCTGGAAGGGGTCTCCAGAGGTCACTCAACCCAACGCAATCCAATCCAGCCGGGCTGGCCTGCCTCCCATAAATGGCTCATCTCTGACTCAGGGAGCCCATGGTCCCAGAGATGGGAGGTTGCATGAGTATTTGGGGAGGCACCAATATGCCCTCCTGTGCTTATGGTTCTTCATCCCCAACTTGTGGCTGTCCTAGAGACAACCCTCCCATCACACACACCACCTCTTCCTCTGCCCAGCACTCAGACATCTAATCCCACCCTTGGCTGCTTGCAGCTGGTTTCCCTTTCAGGAAGGATGGACGAGATTCCTTTGGGTGTCCTGCTGGCACCATGGACGGTGGTGGCTCTTGCACCAGCACGGCACAAGGGCATGATGTTCAGCGTGGTGCCGAGATGGTGCAGCCCGGCTGGTGCAGCATCACTCTTCCGAGAGGGTTTATGAATCAGCCTGATGGGGCTGGAGAGAGGCAAGTGCCATGAGCCTGTTTGGCTGCTCTGCCCAGCACCTTTGACTCATGTGGGACCACACCAGGAGCAGGAGTGGGGCTGGAGAAGTCCTGCTCCTCTCACTTCCTGCTCTGCCCATGTTCCCTGTGGTGCCCCAGGCCCAAGGGATGCTCACAGCCCCCCCAGCAGCACTTTAAAAATTGTTCATAGTAGGGAGGGGCTGGGTGCACGTGGTCAAACCTGGATCTGCCCGTGAACCAGCAAAGCCAGGGAGCTGCTGCCTTCCAAGCAGGTTCTTGTCAGAGGGTCTCCCACCCCAGGACATCAGAGGTGGGTTTCCCCGGGGAAATGGGCTTCTCTGAGGAATCCACCAGGCTGGGATTCCTGGACACCCCTATAAGCCAAGTGTGTCCCCACTTGCTCAACCCAGAGCCACCTGAGGAGAGGTGGGAGCATCTCCCTGTGCTCTCTGCAGGAACAGCTACAGGCCCCAACTGGGAGCCAGGGCCCCCTGAGGGTGTTGGGAGCCGAAGCCAAGGTGAGGTGTGGTTCCCTGGGAGCCAAGGCTCTCCGGATGGATCTGGGCACACGCCCAGTGCCAGGAGCTGCCGGCTTCCACCTCCCAGGACACCAGCAGCTGAGATGAAATTTGGGAGCGGAGCCATCCTTCTCCAGCAGGATGGAAAACACAACGCTACGGTTGACCCCACCCTGCAGCATGTTCGGGGGGTGCAGGGCATTGCTGCAGGGACCGGCTAGAAAATCAGTGGCTGGCAGAGGTGGGAAGAAGCCTTTATTTTTTTGCTTGGAAATTGGACATCTCCACAGAGGACTGATGTCCATGGTGATTTATGGATGTTGAGGTGGTCACCACCCCAAGCAGGACTCCTTCTGCATCAGTCCTGTGCATATTTCTCCTCCCTCCCCATCCCAAATCCACAACCCCAAGGCTGTCTCTGTGCACGCCGAGGAGCCCTGTGGTTTCTGGGCTGTTTTCTCCAGGCTGGGGTGGGCTGGGAACCAGCAGGAAAATCAAATCAGGGCTGCAGGAAGGGATAAAATGACCTCACACCCCATTTGGGCTTCTGCTCAAGGATGTCAGGTGGTCCAAGACAAGGGTGTCTCCTTGCCAGGAGGTGGCCAGGGTGTGAGTCCTCTGCTCCCAGTGTCCGGTGGCTCTGGCCAGCCCCTGGCCCACATGGCTGTGTAGGTCATGGTGCTGGGTACCGGGAGCAGGAATGAGGTCACCTTCCTGGACAGCGGTGGGATTCGGGCTGGCTGGGAGCTGCTGTGTGTCATGCCGTGGCCCTCCTGGGATGGGTGATTTCCTTTGTGTCCCTTGAGGAGGTGGTGACTCCTCTCCATCCTCATTCCACCAGCCACGTCTGCTTTTCCCAGTGCCACCAGGCAGGGGTAGACCCTGATGAGAAGCAGCCAGGTGGCTGCTCCATGCCTCAGTTTCCCTCTTTGTAAACCAGGGATTATCCTTCCCTTCTTCCCATCCTTCTTCTGTCCAGCATTGGGACTTGAACTGTCTCTTACCAAGAGCTGGAACAGGACCAAGTGTTCCTGCTGCCCTTAGCACAAGGGCTCTCTACCTCATGCGAGGACTCTGAGTGCTGCTACTAAATTATCTGGAAGACGACTTTTTTTCCCTCCATCAATCTCAGAGCAGAAGCAGGGGAGGGAAATAGGGGCAAAGAACAGGGTGAGGAGACTTGCCCGAGGTCACCCTGCAGCGGCAGATCTTAGGGGAGACCCTCAGCACCACCAGCTCCCCAAAATCCCCTTTTGCGCTCATTAACCCTTCAAAAGTTCACCTTCCCTCTCCATCTCTTTTTTTGCCCCCATCCCACCCCGACTCCAAACCTCGCCGCACCCTGCAGGGAGCCATGCTCAGGATTGGGTCAGGATCAGGCCCTCCCTCCCGTCCCTCAGAAGAGGGAATGAGACAAGCTGCTGAGTGGTTTCCTGCCCAGCACTGCCAATGGGAGCTGCTTGGGGTGCCGGGAGCAGGGGAGGATGTATCTGGAGCTGAGTGTTTCCTGGCAGATAAGGCCAACCCCTCCTGCCGGATGTTATGAGTCCAGGTCCTACCTCCACGTTTCAAGCGTGAAGGGGCCGAGGAAAGGCTTGGATGTTTATGTCAAGGAAAAATAACTTCTCCCTCTGTGTACAATCCTCCGGCTCCCTCAGGGCTACGTGCGGGAGGATAAATGCTGGGAATGGGAAAACAAGAGAGAGGGGATGGAGGTGGGTGGTGATGGAGGAGAAGGGTTTGACCCCAAGGCAGGAGGGCTGTGGGGAATCTGGGGTTTCTCCCTCCCTGCGGAGCCTCTCCCTCTCCCCAAAGGCACAGGGAGCTGTGGAGGAGAGCCTAGGGCTGGATAGTACAAGCTTGACCCTGTGGACTCGGGCTTAGCATCAATTTGGTGTCACCTTGGCGGCAGCCCACTTAACCAAATCCAGAACGTCACCTCTGGTGCCCACCTGGAGGAGATCCCGCCCCCAGTCAGGACTTGCCCAGAAGAAACCCTTCAAGGTAGGAGCTAAGGCCATCCACACCAGCCTCTGTGGATGAGGGTCTAGGGTTGGCTCCTCCCCACTCTGTCATCCAGGGAGTCAGAGATGTTGAAAGAGGGAAGAGGGTGGAAGAGTTGAGTCCAACAGCCCAGCAGCACCCAGCTGGCCAGGGAGGAGGGAGAGGTTGTGCAGTGGGTAGGGAAGGAAGGAGATAAATGGGGATCTTCTCCCAGGGATGGATTCCCATCTTTTTGCAACAAACCAGTAAAATTCAGTGCAGGCTGGACCCTCCTCTTTCAGATACAGCTTGGGTGCTCCTGCAGCCCTTCAGGGAAAACCCAAAAGGCTCAAGTCAAAATCTCCACACTGCCTGAAGGCTGGTACACTTTCCAGGTTGTGTCTGGACATGGGACAGGCCATGAGAGACCTGCACTAGGCTCACACTCATCAAGAAACCAGGACATGGAAGATCTCCAGCCCTCGCAGGAACCATCCACGCTGAAATTATTACAGTTCTGCAGCATAGTGGTGCCCAGGCCAACAAGTCCTCCCCCAGCTGTGGGGTGGAGGTAGCCAAGGATATCTCCAGGGAAGGTTTGGATGTGGCTGCTTGGTTTGGATGAGACCAGACCAATCTGGGGTCACCAGGATGAAACAGTTGAGTCTGGGCACTACCAGAGAGTCTACAGACACTTTTTTGTAGCATTGGGCAACTTCTGACTGAGGGTTTTGTCTTTGGCATCAATAGAGAGAAGCCTCCAGCAATCTCCTGTCCAGGGTGTTTAACTAGGACTGAGCTGCCTCCTCACCCCTGTTTACTCCCATGTCAATGCAAAAGGGACTGCTAGAGGTCCCATTTCCCACCCAGTGGGGCAGAAAGAGGACTGGAGGACACCCTGAGAAGAAAAGAGAGAAGGGCAAGCCCCTTCCTTTACTCCTCCTCAGAGCTTGGGGAGAACATGAAGGTCTCTGCCCGCAGCTGAAGGGCATCCGAGGAGTGTTGCTGTGTACAGGGAGAGTTTGGAGTTAAGAAGGCTCATGCTGGAGATCTGACCCATGCCCTCCTTCCAGCGCTCCCACCTCTCTTCCCTCAGCACCTCAGATGTCCCCTCCCAGGCCCGCAGCCAGCCAGGACACACCCCGCCTCAGCAAGCCCAAGATGTTGTTCTTTCCCTTTGATTTCCAGGAGCTCCCGCTTGGCCCCCAGAGCTTCACGGCAAACAAAACATCAGAAGCCTGTGCTGGTGGTGCAGGAAGGAAACCTGCTCACGTGGAGCTTGAGTCATGATCCCGCTGCTCCCAAACGGCATCCAAGGGAGCGGGTGGCATTGGGTACCAAGGGATGGCGGGTCCCACTGCCCCCTGGCTATCTAGGGCACCAAAAATCCTTCTCCATCACCATCACCACCCCATTGTCTTCTTTTGAGAGACAAACCACTGCTTTGGGGTTTTTTTCTGCAGCTTTAGTGGGAAAGGCTGGATTTGCTTCCCTGGCAAGGGAACGGTCTCCACGCTGCCCTTTTGGGCCTCGGCCAAAATCCAGGGAGTATGCTGAAAAACCTTAGTTTGAAACAGGCTCCTCAGCACCCATGACCTGGGACCAGCTATCTGATCTTCTGCTTTCAGGGCCAGGCCTCTTGTCTTGAGCATTGCATGGTACCATGAAGACTGTCACCACGCAGACCCCTCCAGAGCAGCAAAGGCCTGAGGACTAATTTGTCTCTGAACTCAGGTGCACCATGAGCTCTGGTCTGGAGGAGCTGGTATTCCCAACTCTACCCCTCTCATTTACAGCAGATATAAGATATACATATATATACAGACACACACACACACGGAGGAGATATGACACACATATATGTATTTATGTATGCCACCTATTGCAACAGGACAAGGGGTGATGGCTTTAAAGTAAAAGAGGGAAGGTTTAGCCCAGAGAGAAAGAAGAAATGGTTCCCAGTGAGGGTGGTGAGACTCTGGCCCAGGCTGCCCAGAGAGGTGGTCAATGCCCCATCCCTGGAACCATAGCAGGGGAGGTTGACTGGGGCTCTGAGCAACCTGCTCTAGTTGCAGATGTCCCTGCTCCGTGCAGGGGTGTTGGACTAGATGACCTTGAACTGTCCCTTCCAACCCAAACCATTCTATGATTCTACATACATACAGGACATGTCTGGCCAGGCCTGGGGCTGATGCAGCCCATGATGTTGTTTCTTACTGGGCAAGCAAATCACATCTGAAGATGAGTATAAGAACAAGGCAAGTGGAGCCATCCACCTCTCCCTCTTCAGACCTCCTGCAGCTCAGGACTCTGTGAGCTCTCTGTCTCAACTTGCCCTCAGTGGGATTTTCTTCCATATATTTGCTCGGTTGTGGGTTTAAAATTTTAGTACACTTCACAAGTCCAGTCCACGTGAAGAACCACCTCCTTTGCTTTGATCCTGCCACCTGCCAGGTTCCTTTGATGCCGTATTTCTCTGGTTGTGTTATTCCTTATTCACCCTCTCTGGGTCACGTATGATTTTGTAACCCTCTATCACAACCCAACCCTTTAGCCACCCCTTTTCCAGCCTGGAGACCTCCAGTCTGGAGGTCTGGGTATCAGTCTACCTCGGGAGTGCTGAGACTGGATTTGCTCATCATTCACTCAGGAACATTTGTCAAGCACTGGGGGCAGGTGCTGCAGAGGGAGACTTGGGTGTTGCGGAGTTTCAACAGCTTTAAGCTATCATTATGCAGGGGGAGACTGGGTGGAGGAGACACCGAAGGATGCTGGGTAGGTGTGGGAATGGTGACCTGCACTGAGCAGTGAGTGGGAGGCTGGGGGTGGGACCCAGTCTGAGAGAGATGGGAGACAAGGAGTTGGGCTGCTGGGGACAGGACCAGATGGTGAAAGAGGCTGGAGAAAGCCGCCAAGGAAGGAGGAGGTGGGTGTGAACAACCATGGTCTGGCAAGGAAGGGTAGGGCTGGGAAGGAACGGATAATGACTAGAAGGACAAATGTTGGATGAGGAACTGGAAGATGGAGGAGAAAAGGATTAGACTAGTGGAAGAAAACTTCTTGAGTGGAGACTGGACTGGGCAAGGGAGAGGAGTGGCTGGCATCAGGATCTGCTGGACCAGGTGGGGATGACAGACCTTACAGTAGGGCCAAGGGCTGTTAATAGAAAACAGACAAGAGAGAGACCAATGGCCCAAGGTGAAGAGGAAATGATTGGGCTGCCTGTGAGTGGCCAAGCCAGAGTACAGAGGTCAGACTAGCCATGGCTTGGAGAAAGCAGTGTCCCCTGGTTTCCTTTTCCACAGCTGCCAGCACAGACTGGTGAAAGCCTCGGCAGAGTGCACATCCCACGTGTCCTCTTCAGAGCTGGCCTGGGAGAAATGATAGCCTCCTACAGTTCCCTGGGTGGCATGGTGGTTCCAGAGGCCATGATGGCTCTCACGGATGCATCTATGCAGGAAAATAAACAGGTCAGCTCTGAGCCCAACAGATCCATCCTTCCTACTAAACCCTCTCAGCCTCCGAACAGAGGATGGCAGCACCCAAACAGCCTACTGTAAATGACCTTCGCTGACCTTGAACCTTACCTGGGGATTGGTTGCATCACTGCCGCTTGACCTGGGCCAAAATCACACCAAGAAGCATGCAGAGCAAATAAATGGAGGGTCACTGCAGAGGTGTGTGTGCCCCTGGTCATGATCCTATTAATTTAGGAGTATCAATGCAGACTGGGGCCCTTGGGTAATGCTAGAAGGTGGGATTTGGGTGGATTTGTCTGTTGGGCTCCTACAATCTTAGAAAACATTCCAGCCTCCTTCTGCCAGGATGGAAGAAGTGTTGCAGTTGCAGAGTCAAGTACTCCAGGATTAGGAAACACTGGGCTGGAGCATGTTTTTGCAACCTCCCTGCTCCTTCCAGGTGCCAGACATGGTGAGAGACCTGGAGTTGTAGGAGATCCTGTGATGTGATCCTGCAGTGAAAGGCACTCGTAGGATCACACGTGAACTTCCTCCTCTGGCCACGGCTCACAGGTGGATTTGGAGCATCCACGGAACATTTAACTGAGCCTGCCGGGTCTCTCCTCGGTGATTGCACAGATGTGGACAAGCCTGATCAGTGTTTTAAGTCTGATCACTGACTAAATCAGTGATTGAAGTGATCAGACAAGCCCAGCTGTCTCCATTTGGTAGCAGGGCTCCCAAATCCAATACAACAGTAGAGACATCATTTAATTGCCTCAACCTAGACCACAGCCCCTCAGTAATGAGAAGGTGCTGGATTCATTCCTTCTTCACGTAGCTTTCAGCTACCTAATGGGGGGCTTTAGAGAAGACAGAGTGGTGTGCAGAAGAGGATAAAATGCAATGAACACAAGTTACAGCAGGTGAAACTCTGGAAGTAGTTAAGCCAGGGGACAAGGTCCTGTACTGGCCACGGGATCTCTATCCATGAGATAGTGAAAGCTCTACTCATCAAGGTCCTGAGTATCTTGCTGCCATTGGCCTGACTTTGAATGGGGGATGGGTTGGACAGGAAATCTTCAGAGGTCCTTTCCAACCTGAATTATCCCATGATTCTACTCTGTAAACCTTGCAACTCTCTTCTCTCCCAGCATGTGGGAATCACCTCCCTTTCAAAAAGGGATCCCTTCCATAAGGGGTCTTGTATGGTAACATAACTTTGTGAATGCACAGTGTCCCAGTCCCTTTGGGACCCTAGGAGCCAAGGATGGGTGATAGTCAAATCCAGTCTGGTGCAGCAGCTTCTCTGAGAAATGGTGAGGTTGTAAGGGATGTCTGCAGATTCCATGTTGGATCTATGATAGATCTCTTCCATGGTGGAGGCCTAGCTTTGAGGCAGAAGGAGAAGGGACTCTCCTGAGGTGGAATGGACCTCTCCAAATCAGCATTATATTACAAAACAGCCGTTCCCTGATGACTGAGGAGGACTTGAGCAGGCCCTTCACTTGAAACAGAAGCCACTTCTCTGCTACAAACAAAATAGAGCCTTTCTCTGGTTAGTGGGTAGCTGTGCACTAAGGTCCTGTGGAGAATCCATGGATGTCCTTGCTCACCAGGCAACTCTCCCAGGATCTCTCATGCCAGAGCTCCCTCCAGTCCAGGCTCCTTCCTACTCAAGGGAGAGAGAAAAGAGAAGGAAACCCACAACCCAGACCACCACCACTGCCCTGCCTGCCTTCCGTTCTCCAACCTCCTGAAAAGTCCTGAAAGTGACTCAGAGGAAGCTTCTTCAATGTACAGGACTCACATGTAAAGGACCTGTGGTAATTAAATGACCCATTAGAGCTTCCTGGTTGCTCTTCCCTGCTGCTCTCCCAAGTTCAAAAGGTGATTGAGGATGACTCTGCTCTACATGAACTTGCCAGCTATTGCCAGCAGCATGACGAGACGCTCCCTAATTGTACATTAATTCCACTAGGCATGCGGCCCAACAATCAAAATACCTCATTAAAGCTTAATTAAATTTCCCAAGTGATTTGCTCCCGGGCTGAGAACCTGTAAGGCAAGCTGAAGCAGGTCTTCATGTGGATGTGTGTGTACGTCTGGGGTTTTGGGGTTTCTTTTTTATTATTGTTATTTGTGCATGTGACTTTTTTGATTTTATCTTAAGTGTTATCAACACTTTGTGGCTAGGGTATGAAATAAAACCAGAGGTGGGAATCCAGTCCAGACTGTATGAAGAAAAGCCAGCTCTTACAGACTTTCTGTATCCACCACTTCTGCTGAGAGTGCTTTTCTCCTGGAAGAACAGCAAGGTTTTGCACTGCAGTCCTCTTGTAGGACATAGATGGGAGGTGCAGTCATCAGGAATTAGAAGTCACCTTCAGATAGATTAGTTCCCACTATCGAAGTTTGGCAAGAAAACCAGAGGGACAAAGGGGT